>VXAB01004364.1:7923-146931 GCA_013399175.1 Odontophorus gujanensis
GAAAGCAGCACCCTGGGAATATAAAGGACTAGTCTACATACAGAAGTTGCACTGCTGCAAGTTTTACTTGAACCAGTTAAAGAAATGCTTTTTTCAGGGGCTCTCTAATATACACTGATTACAACTGGTTCTTGTAAATTTTCACACTCATGTTTGCAAGCGTAAGTCAAAAAGGTAATCCTACACAAACTTAACTAAATCAGTGGAAAAAACTTTTTCCTGGAATTCCCACTCTACTAAAAGGGGTAAAGAATTCTTCAAACCCTTTTTTATTCCAATTTTTAGTCAACCGTGCAATCACAGAACCCTGCTATAATCACAGTGCACAAGAATGACATCAAAAGCCATTACACCAACATATGACAGGTTTATCCTCCTCAAGTTTCTAAAAACTTTAATCACTATACAGCTGTCTGAGCCAGAAAAGAAGAATATTTGACCAATCACAGCACAAGAATCGATGGTAAACAAGAGCAGAAAGGAAAGCAAATCCAAGGATTCCCTCCCCTGGAGGGAAGAAGGGCCCAAGAAAGCTGATCAGTATCCAGGACCATCTCTTCCAAGTCCAGAAGCAGCGCATTCCAAGAAAAAGAAAGGCAGGCAAGAATGCCAGGAGGCTTCAGTGGATCAGCAAGGAACTCCTAGACTTAGTTAAGCTCAAAAAGAAAGTCTATAGGGAGTAGTAGCAGGAACAGGTTACTTGGGAGGACTACTAAGAAGCTGTCCAAGCAGCAAGGGATCACATAAGGAAAGCTAAAATCCAGACAGAATTAAATCTGGCCAGGGATATCAATGAGAACAAGACAACATTCTACAAATATATCAGTGATAAGAAGGTCAGGGAAGATGTGGGCCCACTCTGGAAGGAAACTGGAGACCTGGTCGTGAGAGATATAGAGAAAACTGAGATGCTCAACGACTTCTTTGCCTCAGACTTTACCAGCGAGTGCTCTAGCCACACCACTCACATTGCAGAAAACAATAGTAAGAACTTGGAGAAGGTAGATCTGCCTGCTGTAAGTGAAGATTGGGTTCAAGACATTCTAGAGAACCTGAAGGAGTACAAGTTCATGGGGCCCCAGGAGATCCATCCATGGGTTCTGAGGGACCTGGAAGATGAAATGGTCAAGCTGCTATCCATCATACTTGAAAGGTCATGGCAGTCTGGCAAAGCTCCCACTGATTGGAAAAGGGGAAACATAACTCCCATTTTCAAGAAGGGAAAAAAAGAAGATCCAGGCACTACAGGCCAGACAGTTTCACAGAATCACAGAACTGTAGGGGTTGGAAGGGACCTCTAGAGATCATCGAGCCCAACCCCCCTGCCAAAGCAGCTCCCTAGNGAGCAGATCCTCCTGAAGGCCCTACTAAGGCACGTGGAAAATAAAGACAAGGTGATTGGTAGTACCCAACATGGCTTCACCAAGGGTAAGTCATGCCTGACAAACATGGTAGCCTTTTATGACGGAGTTACAGCATCAGTGGATAATGGAAGAGCAACTGACATTATCTACCTGGACTTGTGCAAAGTGTTTGACACTGTCCTGTATGACATCCTAGTTGCCAAATTTGAGAAATAAGAATTTGACAGGTGGACCACTCGTTGAATAAGGAATTGGATGGATGGTTGCACTGAGAGTTGCAGTCAACTCCAACTCAAACCATTCTACGATTCTATGCTTTCCTTGCCACCATGATGACTAACAGCAGATTCAAAATTAAATGGTACAGTGAAAATTAAGGTCAGATGTTGTCTTGAATTCATCTACCAGTGTACTGTGGCTTGGAAAATTTACAGCCATACAGTGTGACGCAGCAGTGCACATTCCATTTTCCCCATTCAGATCTGGTGTGGGATCTTTTCACAGACCTACCTGCTACAGTGGTTCTGAATTAGAACATGTATTGTAATTTGGTTAGGCACACACAACCTCATGTTTAATTGACATTCTTACCTCTGCAGCTAAGTAGTTTCCAGTTGCCAAGTGCTTAAATCTGAACAAACTATTCCACTGTCCTGCCCCTCCCCGGCATGGATCATGATGGACAACCTGTAAGAAGGTGTACAGATTTTTAATAGTACTTCTCAAAGTCATGCTTCGATCACTGACATTTCTTACAACTCATTCCAAATAGAAGTATGTAAACTACATCATTACAAACAGTTTAACACACAGAGGTGTTCTGTGTTCACAGTAAGCCCACCACAGATAACCACTAATCACATTTACTTTTCACCAGGTGACAGAAAATATGCCTTGTATTAATTTCCAAGTGAGAAGCACTTTGTATTAAAAGCACAAAGTTAGTTCAACATCTAAGGACGTTTGGACACAGGAGTTACATTATTATAACGGCAGGAGCATGTGGCATTCCAGCTTCCAACATTCCTTAGTTAATATATCTGCTAATCCCATTCAGCAAAGACAACCTTAGTCAGTCTAATTTTAAACAGACGTTGATGTGCCCTGCTGCAGAAAGTCTTTCACTTTTGTGAGGTTTACTGTCAGATATCATCAATTTCAACATTCTGTATTGCACAAAAAGTCAAATTTAAGCACTCACAACTCACAATTCATGAGTGTCATTCTATTGACTTTGATAAAATTGCACTACTTGTGTTGTCTGAATTTGACCCTTCATCATTTCAGTGCAGTCAAATACACATAAAAAACATCCTCTCTCCATATGCTCACAGCAATAAAGCATCTCTTCAGTGTTCATCCTACACAAACTGCTTCATAAAATAATAATAGATATGAGGAGGTATATGATGATATCAAGAGGCTATGAATGATTAATGTCGTGGTAAAGTATTTTTACTGAACCCTGACTTTCAGGTACTAAAATATTTATGAAAAGGGAAAAAAATACCTCTATCTCCCACAGTGCCTTAGAACTTGTTGCAGAGGTGGCTGACTGACGCAATGTAGTACGAAGGAAAATATGCTGTTTCTTCTCATATTCATCACAGGTCAGAAACTTCTCTTGCTCTGCATGAAACAACCTAACAACATCTCCCTAAAGTAATATGAGAGAGAAGCATTACTAAGTGGAAGGCAAAGTTGCTAGACTCAATATCTGTACTATCTCCAGTGATGTCATCATAGTTGATGCAAAGAAAATATTTATTAGTTGGCAGGTGCTGGAGCAGGTACTAAGTTCAGAACATACAAACTCTGTAATGCATCTGGAAATCATGCATAAAATGCAATAATTCACTCCTGCATGACACCTATGCCTTTTTGTGAAAATAAAATTTGATTCAGAGCACTGCAATGAATAGTTAATCCAAAAGTGACTTTTTATGTGAGCCATTCCCTAACTCCAGCCTTTTTTTAGGCTTTCCTGCCACGACTCGGACTCTCACTTCTGAACCTTCCTCTCTCATGGTCCCACACATCCAGGTTCTCTCAAATCCACCCCACTCCACTCTCAACTTTTCAATAAATACAACAGGAACTTGTTGTTTTGCCTTGCCCCTCACCTTGCCAACACAGGAAATGCATTTACAAGTACACCCTCGACCTTATTTGCTATCTATAAGACTCCTTTTATCTTGTTGTTATCTGATATAATAGTCTTATCCTTTCTTCTCTGCAACCAAAATCAATGTCCCTTCTATATTTCTTCCAGTAGCATCATTTTTGTTTCTTTCTGTCTCTCCTCAAAGCTAAATACATACCTCAATACCAAACAAAAAATAGCCAGTTGATAATGACTTAATAAGGTACAAGTAAGAACAAATGAAGTTTGCTTATTTATGAAAATATTTATATTATACAAGTGATTTATACAAGTGACCTGGAGGTACATGAAGCTGAGCAAACCATCAGCTGTCTTACTACAGCTACTGTCATCTTTCATGCTTCACTCCCTCTTCTAGTATGTTAGACCTCCTTTGGTACCTTGGCCTAAACTGAAACACCACAGCAATTTTGTACAAAGCACTCTCCATTCTAGGCTTAAACGTCATCTTTTCTCCAGGATCCTCTGTTGTCTGTGGAAGAGGGAAGGGACTGGAAACTAGCACAATCCAGACAATTTCACTTGGCAAGATAACAGCACAAAGATAAAATACACTAGCTAGTATAGGACAGCAGAGAGGGATCCCCAATGACTCCATAAAGTCCTTTTTTTCTTCTTTTTCACCATTTAATATTTCTCTGCAGTCAAAAAAGGCACAATCATTCAAACTCAGAATACGTACGTATATATATATATATCACACTTACTCCTTTCAGTACGTCATCTCGGTAACTACTGAATTTCATGAACAAAGTTATTTTCCAGCTTGTGTTACAGTTGACAGCGTTTACCTTGGGGGAAAAAAAGCCATATAATTGGAGTCTTAAAGGTTTTCCTTTTTACTTATTTATTTATTTATTGTGGAACATTCTATTCATTTATAAGGACACACCACATTTAGAATAGTGAGGAACATCGCCTAGTTCCAGGTATGTGCAGTACCTAACATGCGTTCTGGTGTTCTGTAGGGTTCAGAATGATGGTGATGTTGTAGACTCAGTGGGTATTCTGTCTGCTTACAGCCAACCAAAGACTTAAATAGCTGATGGAAAATGACTAACTGTTATATCAGTGAGGGTTTCAGAAACTCATGCAAGGTTCATGAAGCTCTCAAGGCCAGGAGGAACTGTGCAAAGAATAAACACACTTTATCATGGTTTTCTGAGGTCAAACTGGAACCAGTGTTTAACACTGGTATCTAGCTTATGGCATTCTGGCTACCAGTAAAGAATACAATATAATACATCTCAGATTGACAGTTACCTCTCCCCTGTTGAACTCACCTCTTTGCAGCCAGGGTTATCTAGAAGTTCAATGTTGCTAGCATGCAGTGGCTGCCCTGCATTGACTGGCATCAGTACAACTTTATCTCCCACAACAACCTGGAAGTCAGAAAGAAAATGTAATTTAGACCTATGTAATTATCCAGTAAAATGAAGTAATGTTACATTTTTTTCAACAATGACTCAAATGCATGCTCTAGAAATAGCACATGGTGAATTTATATGCACACAATTCACACACCAATAGAATATTTTTTTGGCCAGTTCTGTTCTCATGTGCCTCTGCAATTGCTCGGGTTCAAGACACAACACAAATGAATCCTCACATTCTCAGGAAGCACGTCACTCAGTTGAGCAGGAACTCAAGTCCATGAAATAATAGATACGAACCTTTGAATTTCAGGAGCAGATCAGAAAATCTACAGTTTATGCTAAGTACTCTTTAGCCCAAATTTACTGCCAGTCATAAGGCAGAGAAAGCTTAGAAAATAATCTGTAATCAGGCAGCAGAATGGTCTTCCCTCTATTTCTGTAAGACAGCCTACTCCATCAATGTCTTCCATTTCAGAGAAGCCTTAAAAATTTGTCTGTGACAAGACTTTTTAGCCCAGTGACTCCTCACTCTGTACGCCATCCTCTGGCAAACGTCAGGACAGGCTCATGAGTTCTCTGACTCAGACTGTATGACTGCAACCTGGGAAGGAACATAAACAACTGGAAATTCAGAGATGTGAACACGCGCCATCCCCCTTCCTGTTACTCCCTAAATGATGTCTGACATTCAGCACAGGCACCAGGTACATCAGCTAAGCAATCTTCTCTCTTCAAGACAAATTCCTAGCTGACTCCTTGCAAGCAAAGTCCCATGGTCTTGGAATTCTATTAAACAGACAGGGACCAACAATATATGAAACTGTCTGATGTAAAATGTGCTTGAAACGTGCATATGGAGAATTCAGTTCATATCCGAAGAGGGTAAAAAATCAATACACAGTGGTATTATATATAGTGATATATATTATACAGTGATACACATTATATAATATATATATATTATATATAGTGATATATATATATATAGTGATACACATTGATTGGCACTGGTGTTCTGGTTTGTTTATGTTGTTCCCAGCAATTTTAAGCATACACACACGAAGACAAGAAGTGGCTAAAGGTGATTTTGGTATACAAAAAGCTGTAAAAGCCATGCTTTTTTAGGAATACAAACAAAAATACATTCTGCATTGATCAGCACATTTCCTACAAGAAAAAGAAGAGCCTGATTCAGCCCTGTGTAACTTCAGCGCAGACGAATTTGGCCCACTTATTGCAGGGGTGAAAAAGGTTGCTTGCTTTTTACCAACACAGCTAAAATAAAGAGTAGCAAAAGACAGTGTAATCATGCTCAGACTACAGGTAGCAATCCTGTTGACTCAAATAACAAGAAAAAGTCTAACAGAACCAAATAATGGTGACCAGGTGCCTTTACAGTACCTTACTTATGCAACACATTCCTGCATGCCATGCTTCGCACAGTCATTACTTACAGACCATTTTAAGAAGTTAAGACCAGATAATTCATTAATCAAAAAACCATCAGGCTTGCAACCTGCAAAGTGGAATCAGGACTTCAAAATTATTGAAAGTACACCTGGATTATAACAACAGTGAGAGATCACATCACTGAGTGTCCCATTCAAAAATAAATAAATAAATAAATAAAAGGTAGAAGAGGAAGATATCTTAGAACACATACTGTGATTTTCATGGAGGCAACCAGAGGAAAGAAGTAGTTCTCAGCTACTCTGCTCTAGACACACACCTAAGAAAGAACGATTACGTGGGCTCATGGTTTCTGCCTCAGTCTCCTCTCCTGCTCCAAGTCAGTATCAGTAATTGCCCTTGTTGGTGGCCAGCTACATCAGTTGCCACAGAAGCAACAAGATAGCCTATGTTCTTCTATCTCCTTTTTCTCCTTGTTTCCAGTCTCCATAAAAGGTTGGAAAGGAAGGTACAGAGGTAATTCAACAATGCTTGCTCCCTATACATTCATAACCAGTGATATAGAACATGAAAGCAAAGAGACAATCCCTATTTCTTACGTATAGTGGCTTTTTGCAAGTTGCAATTCTGCTCTTTTGAATTCCTCCTATTCCCTGCCCATGCCCACATCTCCCACACAGTTCATTTCCAGCTCCAAATAATGCTCCTGCACACCCAAAGCAATGGAGGCAGTACATGTTCATGCACCCATGTGCCCACAGACCCATAATCCATCTGCAGAATTGAATGTAGTGATTATAGAAGATAAAGCAATGCATTTCCCAAGTTTTTCCACTGCAAATTTACAATTAACAGCAGTCCTCTTTTCCCTAGCTACGTATGAGCGCAGCCAGCCACAGTGTGCTGTAAATCAGTTGTCAGCAAATAGTTAGATCACAGAGACTCTTTCCTCACACATACAAATGAAATCCTTAAATGTGCATATGATACATAGCTTTTGAGGTTCTAATTCCCGGTTCCTTTGAAAAAACTCTTATTCTTTCTGGTCTAGATAATAAGCCTCCAGAGAATGATGAAATTCATACTGAAGCCAATGAGTAGTCAGCTTTTGAATTTAAAATACACCTACAAGGTCCCTGAATCACGGATGCAGCAGAGTTCTAAATTTATGCAGCCTTATCTGTCTGTGACTAGGTGGAGAGGTAACACTGAATGTGGGAAGAGTCACAATCAAAATCCACTGAGTTGTCTTATAGGTGGAGGATCAGGGTTGACATCTCGTAGAGCAATTATTTTGATTGCACATAAACTCAAGAAGTCCACTTAACAGCTTCAGCAACACTGCAACCAAGAATTAGGAAAAAATATTGTAGTACAGGTGTGATAAATCACAAAGACTTCCTGTCACAGTAAGCTATATTAGCTGTAAAGAACTGTAAAGATACAGTAACAGGAATTTCAGTTTGAACTAATTGTCCCAATAGGTTATGAGGCACACTTAAGGATCTGCTGCTCCATCTTCATCACTTTTGTGTCATAAGCACACATGCCTGCCAGTCATACTGCTTACATTCTTCAAAGACAGGAAGGATTTAGTATAACTTTCACAGTTTGGAACAAGGTAATCTTTAAAGTCCCTTCCAACCTAAGCCATTCTAACTTGCCCATAGCTGGGTGGGCATTCCCCAAGTTCAAGATCACCTTCCTCAGCGTTCTGCACGATCAAGTTTTTAAGCAACAAAAAATGGCAGACAACCAAAAACGCAATCCACGCAGAGCTAATCGTGCTATCAGTGCAAATCTTGCTTTTCAGTATAACTGGAAACAGCTCTGGCCTTAATCAGTCAAATCTGTTACTGAAGGAGAGCTGAGATGCAAAAAATATTGCAGCGTTATGCCAATTACTGTAAAATTTTTGCAATATTTTTTCATTATTTACATAATGCATCAGTTGCTTTTGAAGCTAAGCTAAACCCTCTTCAGAAAAATTATTTTTAAAATACTGCACAAAGCTAAATAACCACAATGACATACCAGAAAACTTGACTACACACAACTTCCTATATCATAACCTCCCCCCTAAAAGTGACCTTCTTTTCTTTTAGTATATATTTGAACCTTCTTCACCTGCATTATCTCACACAGCAGCATTCACGCAAGCAGTAAGCCAGTATTTGCTTACACCATTCCAGAGACAGATTCTGTAAAGATTTGCTAAAATTTATTTTCTTATGGAATTTCCTTTTTATAGCACAGAAGCTGAAAAAAGGAAGAAAAAAAAAATAAAGCAAAAGAAACAAAGAAGTTTCTAAACAGAGTGAGGACCGCATATATTAACCTAACTTCAAACACTAAGAGATCAGAAGAAGAAAATTATAAAGCAAATAATCTACGTATTTTAAAAGATAAAGCATTGGGGTATAAAGTGGCCCCAGCTTATGTAGTATCGGGTGCTCTGTGAGCAACTGAGTGTGAAGGAGTTGCTGCAAGAGTGGAGCCTCTCTCACTCCATGACAGGCAAACAAAGGATCTCCCACGTCACTTGCTACTTCTGCCTCTCTTAACAGCAGCTGCTGTTGGTAGCTGTGTCTGTTGAAAAGGAGGAAACATGTCAAACCATTTTGAGGAAGCTACCAAAGGTCTGGTGTTTAGCACCCAAATTTTGTAAAGAAAATTATCAACATCTATTTATGCCTAGAAGGAGGAAAAACCTATGTCTCAAGACTTCCCTCTGTAAAGTACAATGGAGAGCTCACAACTAAGAAAGAGAACAATTCCAGTGACAGAAAACAAGCAGCACAGGTCCAAAAGAGACCATTAATGTATGAGGAAACCTGACAGTTTCCCACACAACGTTTTTAGTGCAGAACTTGACAAATACCCACAGGAAACAGCAGGAAGGAGATCTGCAAAGATCCACCTCTGGAGTGTTCTGCCACAGTGATCGCTGCAGTGACATACTCCGTTTCCAGACAACCAAAACTGCTTCAAATCCTCACATTTCTCGTGTGCCCACAACTGTGTCAAATCACGTGAAAAACTGTGATTAAACTAAAATGATTATTAAGGCTTAAGAGCATTCTGTTTTAAGTGTAAGGGCTCATGACGACTTTGCATTTCACACACTTATTTTCCAGACACGACAAATCAAGAAGATACTGAATTAATGTTATTCTAAGAAATTAAAACAGTAAGTCACCTTTTTCTTTTTAAGAAGGAAAGGAATATCAGCGGAAGGTTTGATCCACAACACTTCTTTTGCCCAACTGAAAAACCATGTAGAGATCATAGAATGGCCTGGGTTGAAAAGGACCTCAAAGATCATCTAGTTTCAACCCCCCTGCCATGGACAGGGTCACCAAGCACTAGACCAGGCTGCCCAGAGCCTTGCCTTGAATGCCCCCAGGGATGAGGCATCCACAACCTCTCTGGCCAGTACATCACCACCCTCTGAGTGAAAAACTTCCTCCTAACATCTAACCTAAATCACCTGTCTTAAGTTTAAAACCATTCCCCCTTGTCCTATCATTATCAACCCATGTAAACAGCTGTTCTTCTCCTGAGATGCCCCACAGGATTGCTCATGCCTGCTCCTTTTCTCTGGAATATATAACAGAGAAAGACTGTGACTGTAGTGGCTTCTGATCACAATCAATGATCAGAATACAATCCTTTCCTCCCCACAACATACTGCCAAAAGGAACTGCAATCAACCTGTCTGTGAAAAAAGCCTGTAAGGGCTCTTTCCCAAGGGAGAGCAGACAAACATTTCCAGTCAGGCCCATAAAATAGAACCATACAAGTCTATTATGTGGCCTTCTCAGAGGTGGATCTGAATTTTCTACAGTGGGCACTTAGGCCACAGCTGACTGAACAAAGAATGGAGTTATGGTCTCAAGGTACAGATCTCAGATAAATAGCAAAGAGCTCTCCTATGTATTCCTCCTCTTACCAATATGCACTATCCCACTAATATTTACCCAGAATATACCCACCAGACTGTCAAACCCAATATCAGTCACAGAAGCCACTCTTGTGTTGAGAAGGGATTTAAAGGAATGGGTGTATTTTCAAGAGACATTCTCTACTGACTTTTCCACAGAATTCTGTCTAGTATTTGTGTTTAAATAGACAATAAGGACTCTTAAAAAATAAAAAGAAAAAAGAAATAAAAATCACCTTTTTTCTAATGTAAACCAGTATATAATAAATTGTCTTGGCAAAATGTCCCAATGCAACAAGAAGACATTCAGATGAATACGGCTGCATTTCAGATTCCTGACCATATGATTTGATGCTAACAGTTTAAAGTACCGTTTTGTATTGTTTTGTTTTTCTGAACACTTTATTCCAGTAGCAAAGAAATCACATATCTTTGAGGAGTGTTCTGCTTTCTCCCCTCTTACACGTTCAGTATTTCCACGTACATTGTCACCTTCACTCCTCAGTTTCCAGAATGGCTGTATATAAAACCAGGATCCCTCGTTCCCTGCAGCATCCAGAGACACTCGCATAGCATTCTTCTCTAGCAGAGCTGGTAATCTCTTATTGACTGTGAGGTACTTGTTACTTTTTATGTGTAGTAGCTGTAAATAAATAAGGTTAAAAATTAGTATAGATTTTGCATTTTCTCTCTCAGTCAAAGACCAGGCAAGGGATTTCACACCATAGTGAGTTTTTATAAGATACATAAGCAAAGACAATAAAGAACTATAAGAGAGTTACCAAAGTATACTGCAGGTTAGGAAAACAAATACTATATATCAAATTGAGACAATTATATCCATCATCCTTTTTACAGCATGTACTAGACAGACAGGGCAAGGGTCAATAATGGTGTTATCTTCAGGAACTTCATCAGGGAAGTTGTACTGCATTTAAGAACACATCTCTGTCTCATTGATATATCATAAAGTACAAATGACTTCAGTGATTTAAATGGAACTGCAAAGCACCTCTAAAGTATGATTTTGAAATAAATCTTGAACATATAACACATGTATTGACATTCAGATTCCAGACTGCAACAACAAAAAAAATACCCATAAAATGTATGTAATGGTACATTATTTAAACACAAATGTAAAGTACTTCTAGTAGTCTTTAAATTAGACAGAAAAGCACATTATTGTAAACTTTACCAAGTCCTGGTTATCTGACTATTGACAACCCAGATTACAGTGCTTAGTTTCGTTTTCACAATAACCTTGAAATGAAACAATTCTTTCAGCACTGAGAGAAGGTGGATGTATTTCTATAGTTTTACCTGTATGACATTGCTATATTTTACAATTTCGCCCAACAGCTTTCTGTTCTCACTTTCATTCTGCTTTTGTTCCAGTTCTGCTGCATGCTGCAAAATAATGATTATTTCTTTAAATTTTTGAATTTAACATCTGGATTCAGCTTCCAGAATAGACAGTTCAAAAAAAAAATGACACCATATTAAAATTGCTTCCATTTCTGCACTGAAAAAAATAGCATCTGTCTCTTCCTGAAGTATGATTTTCTGAACAACAATCAACTGAAATAATTCAGATTTTTATTAACTAAAACAGAAACTCATTCTCAATTTATGGATCACACCTGAAATTAATGCTAACACACCTAGCACACTATTTTAAAATATTTCACACAAGGAAGATAACTTCACGTGCTTTATTTAATCCCAGAAGAGCAAAAAAGAAGGGTCTATGGCTACCTTCTTCTGGTCACCATATTTTTTTTGCTCATCTCTTAATTACATACAAATACACTGACTTAATATATAATAAAACAACACTACTTGGTCACATACTGTGAGACCAAGGGTCAAACACAGCCACAGAACTAACTTTAGCTTCTTACTCTAATTGTTACGTAGCAAGCTCTAGCCACATATCCTGTACCTTCACTGCTGTTTTTAACAGCATCAACAGCTTCTCTACTAAATGTTAAACTGTAGCCACCATGTTTGACAACACTGCATTTCACTTAGTCTTATGCATCCAATTTTAACATCAGGCTAGCTCTTTTCCAGGGATATTCAATCTGCACAAATTGCATCTCTGAGTAATTTCCAGTTTAAAGCATGCAAGGCACCGCTTTGTCCACCTCTCTGCACAGGTCCTGGAAAGGAGTTCTAAAATAATCACATAATTTAAACCAAGGTTCACTCTTGACTCTACTAACTTCGAATTTGTACTTTATAAGCATGTACAGCTTTCAGAATTTTGATAGCAGAAAGGCACGACCCCCAGCTCAACTCAACTACAGCCTAAAGCAAGATAAAAAATGGGGCAAGGGCAATAAATGCCAGTCAGGAAATAGGAGAGCTAAGAAATTACCATATAAGGTTGGGTCAAATGGCCCAGAGAGGTTGTGGATACTCTCCCCCTGGAGGCATTCAAGGACAAGCTGGATAGAGCTTTGAGCAACCTACTCTAAAGGGAGGTGACCCTGCCTACAGCAGAGGGGTTGGAACTAGATGATCTTAAAGGTTCCTTCCAGTCCAAACCACTCTATAATTCTACAGTTCTAAGGTTGCTACAGTGGCATAATACCTATCATGATGGTTCACAAGTAACTTGTTATTGTTCTTTTTCATTCTATTGTTACACTACAGCCTGAAGATTGAGACAAGATTGCAAATATGATGCCTCTTACTTGAAGTTTCTTCAGCAGTGCTGCTTCTGTATGATTTCCTTGTTTGGCTTGTTTGGCTTTCCAGTACTGCTTCTGGGCTGAATATCGGTTCATAGGACACACCTTGAAAAGGCAGTCTGTGGAAGAATAAAAGAAATACTCACAAGTAATGCTGAAAGACATTTCCTTCATTTGTAAGTATGCTTTGGATAATTTTCTTTTATAGAAATGGCCTGAATATGACAATGTTCAAACACAGTCTGAGAACAGTTTGATAGTAATGTTTCCATAAGCAGGTATCTGAGTCAACCACTCCCATTCTGAGAAACCTCTCAGCAACTCCCGAGTGGCTGGGATCTTGCCATGTGCTGGACTCCCTCCTGCTTTGTTAGTACTCTTTGCTGCAGCACAACTTTACAGATTTATTGTCTGAACACACATGGCTTTTGAAACCTTGAAAAAGCTGTTTCACTTTGTGTATGTCATACATCTCACTATCCTGCTCCTTCTGTCATAGCTAACGCAATAGATTACACAGACATCCAGCTGCAAGCTATCACAGAGGCTAACAGCATTCAGTTCTGCATGTGTCTTCTCTAAAATTGATTAAAAAAAAAAAAACAAAGAAAACCTAGCAGCAAAAACAGTGTCACAGAAAGTGAACTCCACCTTTGCCTCCTCGGTGCTCAGCTGACCACAGCTGAGTGTCAGCAGCTCCTGGCTGCCTCACAGCAGCAGAGTCCCTTGCAAGGCTCTGACAGCTCAACAAAAAACAACCTTGTTGCAGCTCTGCTATTATGGCATGTGAAAGCAGATGTTTTCACTGTCCAGCACACAGCATGGGCCTGCAGACCCTCTTCTACCCGCCTGCTCCCTGGGTGCCCCTGCCATGTGGGCTGCCACCACACTGCTTTATGCCCACTGCAGGCACTTAGATTACTTTTTATTCATTTCCTGTCACAATTCTAACACTCAATGACAAAATAAGTAAGATAACTGAAGAATATATTCCCATATATTCCCCCAGCCAGAACAATGTGGATAGTAAGAGTATGTTGTCACAAACAAGAATGTAGTCCCACAGCATTTGGGTCAGTGAGGTCCCAACACAGCCTTTAATGATGCTCATCTTCACGCTACCAAACAAAACAGAACGTATATAATTTTAACAAAGACAGACAGATGGAGGTGGCACAGAGAACTCATGGACACTGGTATAGGCCCTTGATCCTGGCCTGGCTGTTGCCATACAGGATCCACCTACAGGCCCTGCAGCTCCATCTGAGTCATGAGAGGAGAGCTGGTCCTCTCCAGAAGTCATCAGTGTCCCCACACACTATGCCATCCAAAAGACTGGGCAAAAAGAGAACCAAAGGGTGCTTCTTGAAGTGTCTGTTCAATTGCTAATTGGCAACAAACTGTATTTCATGAAATTTGATAACTTGAGACTTTCAGGATTTCGGGGTCCATAACAGCCCTATAGATTTGAAACTAAGGTTTGAGAAACTTCAACTGAAATTATTCATCCAAATTTGACTTCTTTTAAAGTGATAAAAGATGCCCAGCCTTGCATGGTCCTATCGACTACTATTCTAGAAGCTAGACTTGAAATACATTTTCCTTAGCAAATGTTGTTAATTTTCATTTCATATTCCAGAGGAAGGGAGGGGAAACTATTAATTAGCAATCAGGATCTCATGATGAGATTAACAAGAACATACCGGTTTGCATATACATTATAACATGAAACTCTTCCCTGACACAAATTGTGATTTACAGATGTCAAAGATGCTAAATTGTCAGCCCTCCACAGTTAACTGTCACAGACTGTCAAGCACTCTCTGAGGCCTAACCCACAAGCTAGGGCCAGGTCACACAGGAAACACTGTTTGAATGAGTAAGTGACCCTGCTGAATATAACAGCCTTGCATGTCATTTTTAAATACAGTGAAACCTACTCATTCCCTCACTAATGTCAAAAATCATCAGCAGAGAAAGCTAGGAATGCTAACCAGAAATCACAGCCTGGGCTTTTAATCAGTAAGTCATGTCAACAGTAGACGGCTTCTTTTTGACAATGCTGTTTACTCTCCATCTCATTCTGAGAGTGAGTTTGCATCTGCAATTGCTAACAGCCTAGAACAAGCTCCAGCCTCTTCCACCCACAAACAGCAAATGGGAAGTCTCATGCATCACAGTTTCACAAAGTTTCATAAATCTTTTCCATACTTACGAATGAAAATTCAAGTGTCAAACTTGTAACTTTCAAAAATTCAATGGAATTTCTCTTTCATGCAGAAAAGAACAAAGCAAGACTCAGCTTAAATCATCCAGTCCATCACTGGTTGTGAGGAGTTACTGAAACAATTAACATCACCTCTTGAAACACAAGAGGACAAGGAAATCTCACATAAAGACTGGCTAAGTCCTTCCTAGGTACAAAGAATGAACTCCCATTACTTAAAATAAAACAGGCAGCATTCTGAGGTATAACCAGGCCCAGTTAAGCATAGCTACCTAACACTAATGGTGTTAAAACAACTAGCTGTGCCAAAAAGAACAGTAAGCCTGTGCACCTGCATACCCCAGAGCTGCTTCTTATATAGCATCAGCTCTCAAGCCACAAGCTAAGCTGCAATGTTTTCAGTTCTTCAAACTTGTCATTTTGTCTCTCACATATTGGCCAAACATCAGATATTGCACATTGTACCACTACAACTTCAATTGCATTGCCTCCTCCCTTCATAGTAACAGTGGGTCTTCCTCCAATATTTGCAGGAGGAAAACCTGTCCACAGAAAGGCTATCAGTGGCCAAACTTTCCTTGGCACTTACCCACAGCCCTGACTGATCTGCTCCCAAATTACAACCCTGAGCTGCTCGCTTTTCCTAGCAGAAAGCATTTCAGTACATTATCAAGCCAAACCCTGCAACTTTGCAAAGATGTTTACTTTCATTTCAGTGGGGAACATTTACAATGAGAGCTACACTATGCAGCCCAGAGTATGTGATAACTCTCTGGGTAGCTTTTACAATACTATGATCAGATACAAAGAAGAAAAAAATTTCACACTGTTAAATCATACTGTATTTTGAAGGAGATCTTACTTCGAATATGGGAAATACAGCTCATAGAACAAAAAGTTACCTATTATTTTCCGTTAATCTATAATTAAAGTGTCCCCTTGGAACACCTGAAACACATACTTCTCTCAAGTAACAACACCTACTTTTTTACAGGACCAGTCTTCATTGCTGTTACCCCCCCACATCCTGCAACTTGAGTAAACAAACGGTTTCCCATCTTCAAGGAGAGCCTCACAGCCCGGAGCCACCCCACTGCACTGCACACAAATGCAAGATGTACATGAACATACCATCATTATTGCAGCAGTGTACTTCCTGAAATCAGGTGGATTTTTCCCAATGCTATTTCTTAAAGAAATGAAAACATAAAACAAGCGCTACTTAGCCTCAGCCACACAGCTAAACCTGCAGCCATGCTGCACAACCTAGCTCTCCTGAGTTCCAGCCTAGCACTCTTTTATAATTACTTTTATGAGACTAATAGTAGAATGATGTATTTAAGCTTTGGGTCCTACACAACAGGGAGAAAAAAAAAGGGAAAAAAAAAAAAACCAAAAAACTATGCCTGCCCTGAAGAAGCTATAGTTTAAATGAACAGGAAAAAAGAAAACTGTGATACAAAAGATTACAAAGCAATTTTCCAGTGCACACAGTAGATCCAAACAAAGCGCTGTCGTCCCAGAGGTCAGTGCAGTAACCCACTCACAAAGCAGGCAGACCGCCTCCTCTGACATCTACATGTGCCCATGTGTCTGAGCCTGCAAAAATGCACAGAATCTCCTTCTATATTAGTGCTTTGAATAAAGCAATAGTGGGTAGAACAAACACATAACGCAGCACACTTTGACCAAAAAGCAGCTACACTCAGAAAGTCTGAAAAGGAAAATAACTCTTATCATGTATCTTAAATATTTATTGACATTGTGTAAAAAATGGCTTAGAACAATATCAGTCATTGTTTCTTCTTCCCTCCCTTTTTTTTATTCTTTTTTTAAGTGCCAGAAATTCAGCTGTTATCCATCATGGAAGACTTCAGTGATCTGGAGAACTAGAGAAATTAACATATGCCTTTAGCTCATTAATTTCACTTAGGACATTTCAGTATTAGGACAAGAAGCACCTGGATTCATCATTCCCTTAAATTTAACCACAGAACAGTAAATGTTTATTTTTTTCAGCATACTTCAGGAAACACATGTGGGACCAATTCTGCCCTCTTTCACAGTGATGGAAATCTGGATGTGCACACTGATGAAAAAAGAGCAACTCCAGGCTCACTACAACGTGACTGAAGGGGAAATCTGAAACACAGCTTCTGTATATGGACACAAAATGAAAAGGAACCACAGTTTTCCTCAGTTTAACAATACTCTGTTTTGTAGGATGTTCTAAAACAACTAGAATAGCTACCACCCACTCAAAAAACAAAACGGAAAGTAAACACATAACAAAAATGAAACTGCTATTTTGAGACATCTCTTTACACTGGTTTTCAGTTCGAGCCAACAGCTCAGTACCTACATTTGATCTCTGAGTGAACCCCGCAGGAAGAGTACAAGTACATAGAAAACACGACTTGTTTTTTTGTTTTTTTGTTGGGCTTTTTTTCCTAGGAGAAGGGCAGAGAAAGGAGGTGGAATTATTAAAATTTTACCAAAAAAAGAGCAAACAGTCCTCTAATGGTCATTTTCAAAGTTGGTCCTTGGAATCTAAATATCTTGTTAGAAACATGCCTTTCTCAGACTCCTTTGACTCGTAGGTCATGCTCTAACCGTACATCATCGCCAGTTTCAGCTGTGAGTGATAAAAACACTGTAAACCATGCAGACAGCAGTTCTTGTTACTAAAGAGGCCCTACTCTTCCTGCTAGGCACTATTTTTAGTTGTGTATGTCTAATCATTCATGCCTAAATCATCTTTTCATGTCAAGAACCTGTTTAAAGAATTTCTTGTTTGTTTTACAAATTTTGAGATTTTAAATGAATCCCACTTGCCAGGAGATTCTTAGGGAGAAAAACATATATTTTTCTTACATGTCTTGGTTATATGGATGACTTTTAGCAGCTCTTTTGCCTCAGTGCTTTTGAGCAGAACTGAGAAATTTAACAAACTGTGGCAGAGATGTGCTTTTGGCTTCCCTCATAATACAAACAGCTAAGCACCACAGTGTTCACAGTTCTCAGAAAAATTTTTGTCCTGGTCATGCTTCATATTTAATTGTTAAGATACTCTGACATAGAATCACAGAATCAGAGAGTTGGAAAGGACCTTTAAAGGTCATCTAGTCCAACTCCTCTACAGTGAGCAGGGATATCTACAGCTTGATCAGCCTGACCTTGAAAGATCCCAGGAATGGGGCTTTCACCATCTCTCTGGGTAACCTGTTCCACTGCCTCACCACCCTCACTGTAAAAAACTTTCCTTCTCTTTTATTTTGAAACCATTTCCCCTTGTACTATCACAATAGACCCTTCTGAAGAGTCTATCCCCTTCTTATATCTTCTCTTCAGACACCAAAAGGGCATTCTCAGGTCCCCTCAGAGTCTTCTCTTCCCTGGGCTGAACAGTCCCAGCTCTCAGCCTGTCCTCACAAGGGAAGTGTTCCACCCCTTGCATCACTTTTTGTGGCCTCCCCTCCGTATGCACTCCAACAGGTCTGTTGGCCCTCAGTCTCTCCTGCACTGAGGGCTCCACATCTGGACACAGTACTCCAGGTGATGCCTCACCAGCACAGAGTAGAGGGGCAGGATCACCTCTCTCTCATGCTGGCCACAATTCTGATGCAGTCCAGGATTCAGATGCCTTTCTGGGATGCAAGGGCATATTGCTGGCTCATGTCAGGTTTACCACCTACCAAATCCCCAAGTTCTTTTCGGCAGGGCTGTGCTCCATCCTTACATCCTCTAGCTTGTATTCATAGTGGGGGTTGCCATAACACAGATGCAAGGCACTTGAATTTACTAAACCTCAAGATGTTTACCTGAGCCAACTGCTCTAGCCTGTCTAGGTCTCTCTGAATGGCATCTCGTCCCGCAACTGTTCCAACTGCACCCCACAAATTAGTGTCACTTGCAAACTTGCTGATGGTGTAGTGAATCCACCTGTCTATGTCAGTGATTAAGATGTTAAAGAGCATTGGTTGGTCATATTCTCAGGTCATATTTGGCCATACTCTTGGGAGGTCTGTACACGCTCATCACATGCTACCATCTCAGGGCTCTTATCCAAACTAGGCTGTTGCAGATATGTCATCCTCACTGCTGAGTGTCATCTATCCTAAGCTTGGGCAGAGCAAAAGTATTGAAGTGCAACACTAAATTCCAATTAGGCATCAAGTTTCTACCATGTTCTAAGCCAAACTCAGGTTCATCAGGATTTGACTTACAAAACAACCAGCTACAGTTCTATCGTTGCTGCAGACCTTCCTATATCTTCCACTTGTCATGCATGAAAATGTTACTAGATGCTTGATGGGGCCCTTAAGAATATAGGCATGATGTTATAGCATGGTGGGTTGCATCTATTAAGACAACAAAACTCACTTTTGCACAAATTTTGCTACTCCTGAAGGCACTGCATGCTATCACACTGCCAACAGCTCAAAATTGGCAAGTATGGGTATGTTCTATAGTGGAAAGGAGTGACTCAAAGATAGTTAAGCAGCAGCAATGAGGGGGAGGACAGAAGCAGCCAGTAACAAGATTTGGAGCAGGGAGCAAAAGGGAAGAGGGAGGTCCTGAGAAGTGGAAAGCTGAGCTAGAAGAAATGAAAGCTAGGATACTGGGGAGAAGAAAGAATAAGGGAAGCCAGAGACAAGGGAATGTGTTACAAAAGCAACAAAAAGAGGTTGCTACAGGAACAGAGCCAAAACTGCCTACAACTACCAGAAAACATTCTCCACTGAGAAGCTGGGATGGAACTCAGGATTACAGTCTTTGCAGTCCCCTAACATTAGAGAACAACTGCAGGTTTTCTGTATCTCGTCCCATTCTGATATCTGACCTGTACACATATATGCGTACTACAGTCACCATTAGTGGCATGCCATTAGTGCTGAGAACTCAAAAACATTGCCCAGACCTTCCTGATGCTGAAATAATGTTTTTTGGAAAAACTCAAAACAGAACATTATCATCTTTTTCCTTCTTTGTCCTTTTAAGCTAAGAAACAGAACTACAACAGAAAAACTCTACCTATGTCAAAAAAATCAAGCACTCTAAAGTTAGACAGTGAAAAATTTAAGGTTGTCCTTTTAGCCTCTGTTCATCCCTTCAATTGTAAGCATTTCAACATAGGCTGCGACTGTACTATCACATGTAAATCTTTTCCAATTACTCCTTTCTCATCTAGAAACCTGTATATGTTCTACTTTGGAATAAATCAAGGCAGTGAAACAAAATAACTGCTATCCAAAGAATCCCCCTCTGAAACTTGTGCAGGATTCAAGCTGTGAATTAAACACAGTGAAAAGATGAAATCACAGCTAGGTAGCTTGAAAGTCACACTGGAGAACAAGATGCCATTTATGCTGTAAAGTTATTCTATGATATTGTATGAGTGACTGAAATATATTTCTGTTGGTTTCTAAGTACACGTTCTCATTTTTCCAATTTCCAGTTTCCAAGATCTGCAGATGTGCTGAATCTCACAGCTGGAACTGGAACTAGCGGGTGACATTTCCTGAATATATGATGGAAAATACACCTGGAATACTCTATGAAAGAAGAGCTTCAGTTTGTCAGTAATTTAAATGCAATTTTTTTTGCAACAATAGCATATACATCTACAGTATAATAAATACCAGACATGAAATGAGGTTCAACAACTATGTGCAACCTCTTGAAATTGACACAGTCAGCAATAGCCTGGGACAATAAATTTATTTCACTTGCTGTAAACCAAGCAAGTCAACACTGTCCTTGTAATAGGTGTGAAACAAAGTCTATTTAAGCCAACAGAGGTCTGGATCAGGCTAGTAAGGCTCTGTTTTGGTGCAGCTAGATCTTATCACTTAAATTAAGTACAGACAAGACCCCGAAAGGTTGTATTTCCTCCCCCAAGCATAAACACAACTTCTAATACCACAAGAGTATTTTTGGCATTCAATAAGTAAAAACTGCATGTTGTCAGTGCTTTGTTATTTTTTACATCAAGTAAAAAAGTGGAATGAATTATCTGCATTTACAAGCTCATGTCTAAAAAAGCTGAGAAAAATGAGGCCCAGTTAAAAGCAAAATAAAAATAAAAAGCTGACAAAATATTTGGGGGTAATCCTTAAAATGTTGGGTTATCTTCTAAAAAAATAAATACATCAGCAGCTCCAGTAGTCATAAACCTCATGAGGTTATTTCCCATCTACAGTGAGAGCAGAGCTGGAACAAGGAGCTGCTCCCAAAGTAAGGGATCTACACTCGGCGGACAGACAGAATAATCAGTTATTTGACCATAAGCAGGGTAGTCCCTTTCCCCATGTTCTCCATCTGCCCCCATGCCTTTGACAACTTGGCATTTTTTTCTCTAAACTGGCCTTTCACATTTCAGCTTGAAACTTCAGCAACATGTTCATCAAGACTTCTGGGAAGGTACATCTTTGCCCAGAAAGTTAGAATGTGAATTAATTAAAAAAAAAAAGATCCTCATTTACTGACCTCTGAACTTCTTGGGTGGGTTGGCAAGGTCACCTGCGTCTGGCTGAACCACGCATCTGTCATCCACTAACCTAAAAAACAGAAGTTATTACTCACTAAAACATGTGTTTGAGAGCAGTATACATAAATTCGGACACACGAGTCACACCTTCAGTACAGAAGTTTACACATTTTTCCAAATTAAGCGAAAAAATGGAAGCCATGTTTGTATCAGATATGAGAAATTATGTTTAAAGTCCAACAGGTTAGCTTGGCTCTAACCCTGCTTGCAGGTTCTTGCATCTACTCTGAGACCTTTCAAAGGCAGGGAGCGCAAGCAGCCATCACTTCAGTACAGGAGTATATGCTGACCTGCTTACACAGCCAGGGGAGTTCGCCAGTGGCTCGCTGTTTTCACAACACTGTTTTAGCTAGAATTTGAATACAGAGTCTGACAAAGCACGTCAGATTTTAGCCTTCAAGCACTCTTCTTCAGTTCCCAGGTTTTTTAGAAGGGGTACGTGAAATCAAGACTCAGCCCTGATCAAAACTCACAGGAGCACATTTTCCTTTAGTAGAATGATTAAGTGTTTACGTAACCCACAGCTTAAAATATAAATAACAAACTAAAACTAAACATATTTTTTGCAATATTTTAAAAGTTAAATAAACAACACAATTAAAAAAAGATTGTAAGCCCCACTTAGAAGATAAAAAAATTGCTAATCTTATCAGAGAACTTCCTAAGCATAAATTCAGCTTCCCTTCAGGAAGCATCTTGTAAACAATCTGCCTGTTTCAAACAACCATTCATGGTTAAGCCCTGCCACTCGGCAGCACAATTCATAGCAGTATCTTCCATGGGAAACTGACAGAAAATGCACAATTTGGGTTCATCTCAATTATGAAACAGATGCATTCAGCTTTCACTCAAGTTGAAGGGTTTGCACCACAAGACCGATTCACAAGCATGCCCATGGATTTCACATCTCTAATAGGACAATAAGAATTTTTGAAGTCAGCATCTCAGTTCTCATAGCATATTTGGTGGCACATCTGAAGTTTCTGTGAGGATAGAGAAGCAAAAGGGCAGCTAGAGGACCCAAGGCCTCACAGAGGTGCACTTTCTACACAGGTTTATACTGTGGGGCTTAACAAAATAAAAGCAAGGCCTGGGTGTCAGGATTTAGGAAGAGTCAGTCCTACAAGATGCCTTTTGTGTATGATCTAATGTGCAAAAGCATTCTATAAGCAGCACCTAAAATCTGCAATCACAGGAAAACCAGGGCTGGACAAGACTACGTCTACTTCTCTTGCCGTGAGTTAGGCCTGAACAGTACTACCTTCATCACTCTTGACAGACATCTGCATAATTTTCTTTTCAAGTCTGCCAGTGGCAGAGCGTGGCTAAGACTGAAGCCAGAAGGCAGGAGAGCAGCCAGGTCTTGGCCTCTCCTTCCAGTGCCCCACTCCTTACTCACTCCCTCAGTCACCCTCTCACAAGGCCAGATGCAGTCCTGTTAGGCATTATAGCTGCAGTGCTTGCTAGGAACTGCTAATTGGAGCCTCTTGCAGGAGGTAACTTAAACATCCAGCTGCATTTCAAATTTCACCAACTTCAGTGACTTTTTGAAGCAGGAGAATCAAAAACGATAAATGCTAAAATGTCTCGCCAAGGCATTCTAATGTCAAGTACTCCCCACTCTACAAAATCCCCCCAAGGAAGTCTGAATGAGCCCATGAGGTTTAACCCTTAAACACAAGCAGGATAGAGGGCGGTATGTGGGAAGTAGCGTGACTCACAAGGCACATCCTGTGCTTCTTGGTGACATCTTGTGTGCCCTAGAGACAACTCTAACTGTGGATAAAATGTAAAATGCTCCTAACAGCACCCCAATGCTGTAATAAAAGCCATGTACAAAACACGGTGTCAGTGCTGAGAAAAACTAACAGGACCCTGCACACCCTCTGAGATGGTGAGCTGCAGCATTCAAATGCATGCACGACTTCCTAGGCTCAGAACATAGACATTAAGTACTTATTACTCATCACTTTCATTTAAGCATTGTCTAAAGGCACAAAGGACCATAAATGAGTTCTGCGGTCATCAGGGACCAAAGACATCAGACAAGGCAGACAAAGGAGAACAGAATGGCTACTGCTCCCATCCCATGGGCAGGAAATGACAGCTAAAACAGATTAATTGATGCGGGGCAGCCACACAGCAGAACTGAAACATCTCCTGAGGCCTTGTTCAGCTTCTGGCACCTTTGTTTCTTACAAAGTACCTTGCCACACAGTACAAAAAAAAAACTGAATAAAGTACTGCTTTATCTGTACAACAGTCTTCCTGCAATTTAATGACCAATATTTTCATACAATGAACATACTCCAGGAGTTTCAGGAGCACTCAGAGGCACTTATTATGGTACTGTAGAGAGAGCTGAGTTTCCCACAGCTCACAATGTGGGGGCTTCAGCCCCTACTGCAGACTGGGGCAAAAGGGGCCCCTCGAACTCAGTATACTCAAATCCCATTTCTTAAAGAGGGGCAGAGAGCAGTTGAAGCCTGCCAGGTGGATGCACTGAACAACCAGTAGTAACAATCCACAAAAAATGCAAGCAATTAATCCGAGTGGTGAAATCAAACAACAGGCTTGACCATAAAAGATCCTGGGCATCTGCAGCTTCCATTAGACCACAGCACATCATCTTCCAGCATTGCTTGTTGTTTTGCATAGGAGGCCGAAGAGAGCTAATAAAGACTTTGGTTATAAAGGAAGAATTTACTATATTATACAAGCAAATGTGCTCACTACCTAAATACTGATCTAAACTACTCACCAAATACTCAAGTCACTGTGCTATTAAAAAGGTTATGTAGACTTTGAAGGGTTTAATTGTTTAATTCTCAATCTGGACTACTTTGTGCCTCCTGTTATCACTTAGTACCTGTCAGATACGTCATGATCACATTTCAGTTTTTTATATGCAGTTGACTGCATATTAAAGACAAACAAGTTCCTTACACGTGTACAACATAATCTTTATTTGTGCACGTTCTTCTTTGAACACAACAAATATCTGCCTTGTACACAATACCACCGAGAAATCGCTGCAGAGAAGTGGTAATTAAGTTGAAGAGTAGCTCAGCAGTGCCGCAGATAAATCATCAGTCAAATCACAGTAACAACTGTGGCAACAGACCTTTACGCATAGCCCTTTGTATTCAATAATTGCAAAATTAGGATCTGGAAGTAAAAACGTTCATGGGACAGCTTGTCTTAGCTACCCAACCGCTGAAGCTAGTAAAAGTTTTTTCGCTCAATTCAGAGGAAATAAGGGCAGCTCCTCACTGTGCCACTCACAGGCAATGAAGTCACTGACACCTCACACTAGCATGTACCAAAGCCACACTGAAAAAGAACTAAAGCTAGCTAAACCATGTCCAAGAGGTAAGGCCTGCTTCTCAGTGGAGAAAAAGCAACTTTGAACCCCCTGCTAGTATAAACCAAAGTAAGTGCACCGTATAGCGTGAAGCAGTCAAAGCTCCAGCC
Source organism: Odontophorus gujanensis (assembly GCA_013399175.1). Taxonomy (NCBI): domain Eukaryota; kingdom Metazoa; phylum Chordata; class Aves; order Galliformes; family Odontophoridae; genus Odontophorus; species Odontophorus gujanensis. The sequence goes on from VXAB01004364.1 coordinate 33,131, forward strand.
TGTACGGAGTTCTACAGGCATCTTCCTCTTCCTTCATCTGTTATGGTTAAATCTGCCCAAGCGCTCCACGTATAAAACCAAACATGCTTAGGTGCATTCAATTTAACAATATCTTGCAGCAATGAACTCCATCTATAAGGTGACACCTGTCTGCAAATGTATTTACAAGCAGTTTTAAACATACCGTCACTCCTATTTGGTGGTGTATCGGCATCAAGAAGACAGAATCCACTTCTCCTAATACTGTTCATTATTTGCATTCAGAATGCGCCTAAAGTCAGCTTCAAACATCTCATGTAGCCTCTACCATTGCTCTACTCCAGGCCTGGACACTGAATGGAAACAGGTAAACAAGAACTTGGGGTAATTCCCACTGCTGGGAACAGCAGCAACCTTTCTAGGGACTTCCGTTGAAAGAAGAAAGCAGAACGTGTGTGCACAACCAGCAGGTTTTAATGTGTATTCAGGGAAAGAGGAGGAAGAATTCAATGGTGGGAAGAGGACTACAGGGAAGAGGTATAACTGATAAGGCAGGTATGTTGGCAGAAAATATTGATAGATGGGTTTATAGCATGGGTGCCCAACCTTCTGGATTGCCTGAGCCACACAGAGCGAAGAGGAACTGCCTAGAGTCAATCCAGAAGGAATGCCTCCTATTTATTTCCATGGAAACAACAACAGATAAAAGAACACAATAACACTGTTTGATAGTGAACATTCTCAGCTACAAAACACTCTTTTCCAACATAGTCACTACCATCAGCTATATATTTTTTACCAGGGATGAACAAGAGCTGCATGCTGCGTTCATAAAAATCTGCACCAGCAGAGGTGACCCTGCTCAGAAATTTTTGATGAAATTTCACTCTTCGTGTGCTTCATCCTCAACAACAGTTGCTCACAAATATACGTACTGCCAAAAAGTGATGACCTGATAAGGTCATGAAGTGAAGATTATTTCTCTCTGGTAAGATGGAGATTTTGAAAGTCCAGTAAAGAGACAGGAGCAGATTTTTGAGATGCGTGTCTCACTTCAACTTAATATGTTCCATTTGAAAATCTGCAGGTAACATATTTATATCAACTGAAAATGGTCTTGCAAACATAAAGTAATTTGTTTTCCAATCTGGAAACCTACCCTCAAACTCCTTCATCAAAATGGAAAGCACGGCTGCATATTCTTCACTCTTCACAGGTCTACGTCCAGCCAATGTACCAAAATTCACGCAGTTCTGTGCCATCACTGGAGTCAGCACTGCACAGCACTGACCTCCTCACACCCCGCTTTAAGTCAGCACAGCGTTAATAGTCACTGATGGTTTGGCTGTTGCTGAGCAATGGGTACACATCCGGGCCTACTTGGCAGGGAACAGTCACCACCTTTATAGTGCAGGGTGGGAGCAGCTGCATTGCCAGCCACAATGGGCTGCATGCAGCCTGCAGGGCACAGGTTGGACATGCCTGGTTTCTAGGTATGAATCATATATGCTGGATAAGCCTTCATGTCCTACACACCATTTGGGTTATCTAACACAGCCTAAAGGTGAATATACCACAAGTTTCTGGGAACTTGCTGCTGTAGCACAAGGGTCAAGGGATGCTGTATGGCAATATTGGTAGGAAAAAAAAATATAAGAATAAAGATACCAATGGTGGAAAAGAGATGGTGTTGGATTTTGTGAATTTTATGGCTCTTTCATAATGTTAGGTGTCTTTTAGACTGCCTAGAATATCAGCTGCATAACCTATATCCATTTAGCTTACAAGAGGGGACAAAAATACTAGCATATTATATCCAGCTACCTCACACATGTAACTATCCTTGGTTTGTGTGACTAGTTAAAAAGCACAAGAGAACTACTGATGTCTAATTATTTTAACACATGTGGATGTGCAGAACAAAACTTGGTACTTTACATGCGTAGAGTTTTTTTATCCCTCTAATAAACAAAGCCAGAGCACGTTAGACTGTTGCTCCCTCATTGCCCAGCTTTTACTCTCATAGTTTCTGTTATTATCATTTCACTGATTTTCTCAGCAGCAGGAACAGGGGACAACGTTGACAACAGACGTCAGCAAGAGAAGCTGGACATTTTAATTGCTAGTGGAGCTGGACATTTTAATTGCTAGTGGAGCCAAGGCCAACCTTTGTTCAGCATCAGTTCACAAATCATGCTGAGACAATGTCCCCAAGACTTGATCTCAACACTCTTTCATGAGCAAAGAAACAGCCCTCAAAACCTCCCCTTCTTTTACTCCACAGCCATGCCTTCGCACACAGAACCTCCTTACTAGAAACATTCCTCTAGAACACCTTCTGCCAAACGCACTTCTCCCGTTCCTAACTGCAGCTCTCACCCACAAAGCCTCTCCCGTGCTCCCTGCATCCCAGCATGCAGTAGCCACTCAGGAAGAGAGGTGCTAGTCATACTACTAAGGAGCCAACCAGTAAGAAACAATAGGTTATTAAAATTTTGCTGCCCTGGAAATCAAGTACCAAATACCCAAGTGCCAAAACAATCAGGTCCACCCAGTTTTTTGCNTCAGCTGCATAACCTATATCCATTTAGCTTACAAGAGGGGACAAAAATACTAGCATATTATATCCAGCTACCTCACACATGTAACTATCCTTGGTTTGTGTGACTAGTTAAAAAGCACAAGAGAACTACTGATGTCTAATTATTTTAACACATGTGGATGTGCAGAACAAAACTTGGTACTTTACATGCGTAGAGTTTTTTTATCCCTCTAATAAACAAAGCCAGAGCACGTTAGACTGTTGCTCCCTCATTGCCCAGCTTTTACTCTCATAGTTTCTGTTATTATCATTTCACTGATTTTCTCAGCAGCAGGAACAGGGGACAACGTTGACAACAGACGTCAGCAAGAGAAGCTGGACATTTTAATTGCTAGTGGAGCTGGACATTTTAATTGCTAGTGGAGCCAAGGCCAACCTTTGTTCAGCATCAGTTCACAAATCATGCTGAGACAATGTCCCCAAGACTTGATCTCAACACTCTTTCATGAGCAAAGAAACAGCCCTCAAAACCTCCCCTTCTTTTACTCCACAGCCATGCCTTCGCACACAGAACCTCCTTACTAGAAACATTCCTCTAGAACACCTTCTGCCAAACGCACTTCTCCCGTTCCTAACTGCAGCTCTCACCCACAAAGCCTCTCCCGTGCTCCCTGCATCCCAGCATGCAGTAGCCACTCAGGAAGAGAGGTGCTAGTCATACTACTAAGGAGCCAACCAGTAAGAAACAATAGGTTATTAAAATTTTGCTGCCCTGGAAATCAAGTACCAAATACCCAAGTGCCAAAACAATCAGGTCCACCCAGTTTTTTGCCAGGTCCACCCACTTTTCATTTCATATCTTCTCTTATCAGGCATCTAGGTCAGCCCACTTCTTGCCTGCCTCAAGCAGTCTCCTGCCAAAACTGGAGTTATTATACCTCACCCTTCCCAAGATGTGAGTTCATACTCCTTTTTGACTACCAATCCCGATTCAAATGATTTACAGCTTTATGATTTAGCTCCACTGTATGGAATTTGTTCTTTTTTCCTGTCTCCTTCCTCTCCAAAGCTTGATTTTTCATCCTCTTCATATCTGCAATCTTTTTTACACAATAAATGCATAACATGCCAATGAGGCACAGCAGTACAGAGAGACTAAATAGTCTGACTCTTGTTTGCCTCTAACTTCCATAATTTCACTCTTCTTTTTTGGAACAAATCTTAATTAGTACAAGCACAAACCACAGGTTGAAAGAAGCTATTAAATAAAAACCCCAACTCTGGGAAAACTATCAAACAAAAACCCTTCTGTACATTCAAAATATTTCAAACAGCTGACAAACTTCATCGCAAGCCATCCTCAGTGTAAAACAAGAATGAGGGTGCATTTTATGACAGATGCACAGACAGGAACACTCAGTGGATCCTACCACGCTGAAAAATGCTTGTGTTGGTTACTCAGGGTTTTGCTATTGAACACCAAGGAGACAGAGGGCACAAAGAACAGTACCAAGCACATACTGGGAAATGGAACAACAGCATTCAAGCAGGCAGTGCCAAAGCTGCATTAACAATTGCACTAACAAGCAGCCCTACAGATTTTTCTTATCTGATATATCCTTGTAACTGTACCTGCACGGTTACATGTCAGAGGGGGAAAAAAGTTTTGCCTGTTCAATTAAGTACTGCAGCTATAAATCCTGAATGTCACTCTCTTATTCTTTTGTATTGTGTTATGTCCAGTCATGCCTTTAGTTTGTAAAAGCTTCAGAAACCCCTTCAGTAGAATTTGTTTGTCCATTTTATAGCTATATTTAGTTTTAAAACACCGTGTAAATTAAAATAAATAACAATAGAGTTCAAATAATTGGTAACAATAGAACACAGTGCTACTTGGAGATTGCAGTGCAGGGGAGGAAACATGATTCCTAGATTTCAGCCTCAATTCTGCCATTTACTTAGCCAGCATGATGGGTAAGTCATTTTTAAGCACTAGGAAAATGGCACTGAATTAACTGGGGCATACTTATTTTGCCAAGGAAATACGCATTTGAACTTTTTAGTGGTACAAAGCATCATTATTTGCTATTGTCAAAATACCTCAGAACCAGCAAGGGGAGGAGAAGACAGGCACCTCCAGAGGGCAATATCAACCTTTTCTAGGATGGATAGGAATAGGAGATGCAGAATAGGATGATGAAACACCTGGACATGGACTCCTCTCTCCCCCTTGTCCATCTGCTGTTTATGATAACAGTTTGTTTCTAAAGACTCCAATCACCAAGGTGTGGTGGGAACAAAAGAGAAAAAGCTTTCAGTTTCATTTAAGCTTGCTCAGCTAGGACATTTATGGGGGACCATTTTAGCTAATTACACGCAAAATAAAGAAGGTAAAGAGAGCTGCACAAACAATATTTTGCTAACGACGGAAATCTGTTCGTTTTAATAAAAGACTTTAGAAAGTGGAACATTGTATAAGTAAATCCAAAAAAGTCACCTTCTGCTCATCTGTTGTGCTACAGCATGTTTGAGGTATTATCCCACATAAAGTATACAAGCAAAGCCTAAACTGAGGCTTTGTATTCACATTCTTCAGGGCAGAGACCACACACCACAAATGTCCATGATAATCTCCAAATATCCCTGTATTTCTTTTAGGAGCATCCAAAACATCATTCAAAGTTTTTAAATTTGATGTACCTTTGGTGGCACCTCTACTTAATCTTTAATCCTACTAGCAACACACTGAACGCAAAAACTGTAACGAGCCCAGGATTTGGCCCAACACAAACAGGGTGCTATGTTAAGCAGCTTAGGAGCTACTTATACAAATAGTTTTAACTCTGCTTGTTTACACATTATAATTATCCGTAACATGTCTGCAACTCAGCCCTAGCAATGTAAGAAAGTCACAGTTGAGGCAAAAGTATGACGTGCGTTGACACAGCACACATTAGAAGCACTGACACTGTAATGACCACTAATTACTAACAGGATTTTTGGAAGTAGGCAAACTTACGTTCTTAAAATGAATCTAAAGACGTAAGTCACAAATTTGTCTGTGTCAGGCCAAGTAACTTCCATTTCTACAGTACATGAGTGATTTCAGAAGGAGCTTCTATTAACAGCATATCTGGTCTCAAAAGCAAGCAGGCATGCAGAACTCGTTGCAAGGTTAGCTATTCAGCCCCAGGCAGCAAAGCACAAATAATAAAATAAAATAAAATCGTAATCAACAAAAATTCTGCATTCAACTCACACCAGAAGAATTCATGCTTTTTATTCAGCCTTGTCTACAGCTGTAATGCACGTTTGTGAGTATCCACCTGAAAGGTCTGTATTGATGTACAAATATTCTAGTGAAAGGCAGTAGAAAGGTTGAGTTTACTACCATTATCACTGTGAAATAATTTAATGAAATAGAAAGGTTTACTCAGAAAAATAGTGTTGAGAAGTGCCAACATCAGTCAAGTGATAAAAGATTAAAAAAAAAAAAAAACTTCATCACTGAAAACAGGAATTAAGGCATTCACACCCACACATCAGAAATGCAACTCATTATATAAAGGGTGAACAAGCAAAGGAAGAGAATTAGGAAACTTACATTTAGCTGAAATACTACAATGTAAAAAATATCTGTTTAACTAAAGAAGCCATTCTCAACTGCTACACAGCTCAGCAATTTTTGTGACAGTAATATATACATAGACAAAAAAATAAATACGTATGTATATACACAGAACATACAAATGTAAACACAACCTGGAATTTAGGTCCTGGACATCAAATTGTGTTTTTCTGATCTTGTAGCATAACAGTAATAACCCTGTCATTGCATAAAACTGTGCGTGTAAAACATTTCTTTATCAAAACGCTGACCAAAGCCCTGTTTTCCAAACTTGGTTACACATTAGGAACCAAAGAAGGATCTACTTGATTTCACAGGTCTTCAGAAGGTGACAAGTCCAGAGCTAGCACGAACACATGTAATTCCAAGGAAGTCAGTCAAGCAGCACTATTTGATAGCAACAAGGAGCCTGTCCCATGTCTTTTAATATCTGTTCTTCAGTGTGTCATGGCTCAGCTATCCCAGGACCTCACCCCAGTGCAGATAGGCACTATTGTGCTGCCACCATCACACCCCAGGACTTGTGCCATTACTTCTGGGAAAAAATCTGAGCTTGACTCCAGGACACAAACCTTGCCCAGTCAGAACCTTACTGGTGAAAGCAGTGCTCTGGAAGCACACCGCAGACCTGTTTTCTTTCAGATAAAAGAACACAGCTCACAGCTGTACAGTGTTAGAACCACAACGCTGTATCCAACAGGTAATTCAGTTCTCAGAATCCCACAGCTGGTTTCAGCACTGACTTCTGCCTGCAGGGACTTGGACTTGGCTCGCGAGATCTGTCTGAAAGAGGTCTGTTTATTCTTTGATATGTGTCCAGCTCTCATTGATGCTAATGAGAATTATGCACAGCTATTAAAGCATAAGAGAACATTTTACATCAACACGTGTTCCAATTTTCTAAACAAAAGAGTGTTTTCTTTTTTAATTTTCATTTTGCAATGACAAATGTTTACAAATTTTTGCAGCTGGGCCAGGTACCCTTGCAGATTTCTCTTTGCTTTTTTGTTTCTTTGGCACAAAAGAAACAAACAAGTCTTACAAACAAAAAACACCTGGAAAACTACTGTTACATTTAGTTGTTTTTAAACTAAGCAAAGCCAGTTTCTCACTGGGACAGATCATTTTGGGAGCTGTTCCAGATTATTTCAGTGCTGCTTTCCCAGTAGCTGGGAGCAGCTCTCGAAGCATTTTGCCACACCTACACCCAACCTGTACCTGCTCGCTTAAGAGCAGTTAAATGCAGCAATGCGGAGTAGCAACCCACAGAGGAAATGGCAGGAAATGCTGCTTCCATACGGTGAAGCAGCTGGGAAGTGGGAGAGTCAAGAAACAGCAGCTCTAAACAAGATGGCAAGACAGCAAATTCTGTGAAGGTGTAAAAGAATCTAGTGAATTGCAGTACTGGCCCTCAGAATCTTTCATAATCATTATTTTAATATGGAAAAAAATGCCATAATAAGCAGATTCCTACTTCAGAAACACTTCAGCCCTTCCCCAAATTGACCTCAATGTGACTGGCACCCATTTTGGCTTCAGTGCAGCAAGGCTATCCCTGCAACAGCAAATCAAACATGCCCAAGAACATTCCCAGGCTATGAGGTGAAGCAGCACAGAAAAGCCCACATCTGTACCACCAGAATCTCATGCTGAAGACAGGGTGGGGTGGTCACACTCTCCAGGAGCCCTCCTGCTCCCAAGATCCCCTGATCTTGGTGACAGCATGAGCACAAGTGACAAGGTCATGCCAGGAGCCGTAGGGGTAGGTCACTGCAACAGACACCTGTGAGCTCGTGTTAATTTATTAACACTGATGCAGCTGGAGGACTTTTGGAAAATGGTCTCATTCGTGAACCAGTGTCCACTTGTGTTCTCAGAGTCAACACTATTTAGCTGAACAGGGAAAGCATTTTTAATCATCACATAAATATCAGAGCAGCAACCGCTGAGTGCTGAACAATGCTGACTCGCAGGCTGTGCTGTCAGGTGTCCAAATGTTATATCACCTTCTGAGGTGTGTCTTAACAACAAGCTTTGTTACAAAGATGTGAATTTGGCCTTTTACTTGAAGGCCCTCCAGTTCTGCAGCATTCTTTTCAGCTGAATCAAAGCATTTCAAGGTCTCTTCATACAGTTAATCCTGACACCATAACAGAGGAAAAGTGCCTGCAAGTAATCGCTTTCTGCTCAGAAAACTATAGTTCTGGATCACTTACATGCAATAACCAGGAATTAAGTGGCAGGCAAATAAACCACACCTTCTGGAACAGCTTACACTTCAGTGATATGGCCAGAGGAAGAATGGAATCCATTTTTCCTTTTAAGTGTATTACCACTGTGCAAACACTTATATTATGATCCTATAAAATCCACGTTTTTAACAATGCAAGCTACATTTTACCTGAGGAAGTTCCAGGACAAGGAACATGTTTCGTTATGGATCAGACCTCAAAGCACTGTTATTCTCAAGCATGATCCAAGCAGGCAATGATGCACCTTCTCACTCCTATACCAAAATATATACATCATAAACCACAGAGAAAGCAGCTTGAGGGTTACAATTAAGTCATATTGCGAATGTTTTTAAGGTCAATGGCAATTGACTCTAGAATAACTAAGAAGATAGCACACATTTTATTCCAAGTCTTGGTCTCTTTATCTCTTCTAATGGTTTATATCTCAATGCTGTATGAATACACACACACACACACGCACATATGTATAACTCTGTTTTCATTGAACAAGAGAAGAGCACGTGTTTCTTGCTGTCACTGCTGCTGAGAAATACGAAAAATGGCCTTCAGGAATTTAAAGTTCAAAACCAGAATACCAAAAGAACAAATTCACACATGATTATTTATTTTAAATCTCATGATTTTTTAAACCTATCTCTTTAGTTTGTGGGGGATCTGACTCATAATTTTCAGAAACAAACAGGAAACACAGCAGACATCTCCAAGTATTTCCTCTCTCCACCCCGCCACCGGCCTTGTCTTTTACCTCACTTCTGGATGCTTTATTATCCCTTTCACCACGTCAGCAATGAAATGGCACTGCACTGAACTGAACTGTATTCAGACATGCAAGAGCTTCTCTTCTTCCACCCCAATCCAGGGCAGAGGTGCCCTTCCTTCCCATGGTGTGATGAATCAAGGCCACTTTGTGGCCTGCACAATGGCAGATGAGAAAGCCAAGGTGCTCCACCATACTTGGCTCTGCTGCAACCACAGTACCTAGAGGAGTACCATGGAGGTACGACATTGAAAGCACAGTTCAAAGGCGAGCTGCCTCATCTCAGTGCCTGAGGGAGCCTGAGCAGCTGGCAGAGGCACGTGCAGCCTGTCAGAGTGCCAAGCTCAGCCAGCCAGTCCCCACCGGTCCACTGAGGGCTTGGAGCAGCGGAACAGGATGAAAAAAGTGCTACAACGTAATGTACCAGGAAGGTTTTTTTACATCACTTAGTTTACTGCAGTGCTTCCTTTCATTGTATATGTGGGAAAAAAAACATTTCCCCTTCTCCATTCACCATCGTAACTCGTCACAACAGCAGGCAGGTAGTGGCTGTGTGAGCCCAGCCAGCAGGAGGCATGGCACGGGATGGAAGCCAGGACAAGCTTGAAGGCACCCCAGGGAAGAGTCCTGAGCTGCAACCTGCAGGGAAGCACGGGAGGTTTCTTGGCTGGTTCTGCTAAACAAGTTCATCACCTTCTGCAGTGAAGGGAAAAAAGGTACATAATATTCACAGTGATGGGAAAATAAAGAAAATAAACAGGTTTGCAGAAGACTACACAACAATAGGGAAGATAAGTGAGGTCGGAACAAAGTGGGTGACAGTAAGTGGCCATTGTCACTGGCTTTTGTCAACAAATTGTTGCAAGATAATCTCTTCTAAACTCCCTTCTCTCAATATAATAAGGGAGGAATAAGGAACACAGAGGTATGTACTCAAATCCTACACACTTCCCTCTTCAAAGATGTCAGTTATCTAGGGCCACTCTGTTGTTTTTCAATGAAAAAGATAAGTAAGCGTGATACATTTTAGTGGCCATTCACAGAGGAACTTGTTGCACCTTTCAGGACACTTCCTGAATTCCATCTCTTCCTAATAGGTGGACAGTGTTATGGGTAATTGCAGGCAAGCCTAAGTCCCTAAGGTCTCCTTTAATGTTAACCTAAAAAGTGGTACAATCCATGCTACCCTGGCTCCAACAATGACTTTGAATAGCAGCAGCAATGCTGCCCTGCTGGACACTTTCCCTGCAAGGGTATCCTGGACAAAAGAGCATACCAAAGTTCAAATCTAGTTTCAAGTTATACAAACTAATTGGTGTACACAACCCCTGTTTAAAATGTTCTGTTAAAGTCAATCTAATATTGTGCAACAATATTCAGCAGAGAAAAGCCATTCTAACCTTTTCCTTATCACTCCACAAGCCTCCCGGACTGCTACACTTTATCACAAGATAACCCACTGCCTGGCACATTAAGATTAAAAACCCGCTCACTGCCTTAGCTACAATTCTCTATTCATTCATGCATAATAAATATCAAATGCTCAGCTATGAGCTGATCTGAAGAGATAGTACGACACCCCACCCCAAATCAGCTCCATTTTTATCACCTTTCCAGATTTCATTACACAATCACAAAGCCAAGCAACTATCTCTACAGTGCAGCTTTGTGTATGGTTATATGGGTCTTTCTCCAAGTCAAACAGCACTACATTGTCTGGGATAATCTCAACCATTCACATAAACAACTTGTCTGCTATATTTTGATTAACGCTTCCTCTTATGAGGACATTGAGATGCTTCAGCCTGAGCAGCACAAAGTCTGGCCTCCTGCTACATCAGACCTGGGCTCAATTTTTTTCTGTCACTGGGAAATGCAGCTGCCAGCCTTGCCCTATGTACCTCTCAGAAGCAGAGTTCTATTATTTTCCAGTTTGACACACAGAATCAAAACGGCATTGGCTTAGGTCATGGCTGACACTTTTTTGAGTGACACTCATACATCACAACATCCAATAAAAAGACTAAGCTGACCCAAATGCAGGAAAGAGCAAAAGTAAACATCAGTTCTGTTCATTCATTTCACGTTACAACCTTTCAGAGGCTGACGGTCTCCAAGCAACAGTCAACTCAGCTAGCACAAATCATCCACTAAATTGTTTAAGTATATGAACTCATATTGCTTGGAGAGAGCTAAGAAGCACTCACATAAACTGTTTTGACGGTGAACAGTAACATGTAGCCACTGATAAAAAATAGCTTGCAGAATAAATGCATATCCACAGCCTCAGTGGTTTGAAAAACTGTTCCCCAAGCAGGCAAGGTGGTCTCCAGTATCACAGTTTACTCACACACAAATCTTTCCACTGGCACAGCACCCTACATAAGACATAAGAGTTAACAGGGCTGTTAACTCTATGTATAAACAGATATTAGTTAAACCAAAATGAATAATCTTTATTAAAGAAATGGAAGTGGAGATGAGGATTATTCCTCTGAATGTATACTGTTGCTCACTATTTCGGCAACTTAAAAGGAGTGCAAATTGCTCCTGCAACCTCGCAGCATTCAGTTCACCTTGCTGGTCTGGAGCTTTGCATTAGCAATTATGCGAGCTGGAAACAAGCTTGAACACCTGTTGTTTCTTTTTTCTAATCCTCAATCAGAAGATGTCTTAGAACATATTTCTGTTTATTTTTATCTTTCAAGTTTAATTTTTTTAATCTAAGAAGTGAGGACTGAAAACTGCTATTTGTACATAAAGCTGTGCACTAATATAAAAGTTCATATCTAATTTGTTGTCCTGAAATCAGGAAAAGGTATCACAGTACTTATTAAAGTTAAGCTAGGTACTGCCAACTAACTTTACACAGACTTTGTCCGATTTGTGGGATGAACTTTCAACTGGCATTTGGGTCGGATTCACTTCTGATCCCCTGAGGCAATGCAAAGCACCAGACAGCAGCTGGTGTTCATCACCTGGAAGGGAAATGATCAGCTGCCACAAATTCCCACTTCCCCTGCTCTCAATGCACAAAGATGGCAGGACTAAACTAAGCCATCTCAGTGGTCCCCAGCAATCCCTTCTGGCCAAGACCATTTGAAAGTGATTGCTTCAGTATTAGGGCTAATTTAAACCAGAAATCCAGAAACACAGAAATTCATCTGGTCACTCATGCCTGTTTCAGGTGTGAACACCAGCCCCATGGGCTCCATAGCACAAAGAGCTGCTACCCAGCCATTGAAGCCTTGCCCATTGCCTCTCCTTGGAGAGATCATGTTCTGCAGAAGCCTTTTAGCCACTTATTATCTATACTGATAGAGAAAACCTGACAACTTCTTGCAAGCAATCTTCGGTTCCATCACAGGCACTGTCTACCCAGAAGATCCCAACTTCACTCTAGCAACTGAGTAGTGGAGAAGTCATCAGCCCCTTGAGATAAACCCCTAACCTGGGCCAAGAACAAAGCATCTCCTTCTTCCTGCATACCAACAGGAAAACAAACCTCATCAGCATTCTGCGACTGAGATTCTCTTAATTTTTCAAGCTAGCTAAGAAGTAGAAACCATGCATAATCAGATTGATTCTTTAGTGACAGCAGATGATCATTTGCTATTGACTGTTCTGAGTTGTGGGAACCCTTACTGCGCAAATTTCCCCTTCAGCACCATCCCTCCAGCCACACACACTTGCAAACACTTTGGCAGAAAGTCAAAGCAGTGTCAGTGGTGCAAAAGATACTCCAAAGTGTGCTCTTGCCAGCACAAACTGCTCTTTCAGAGCTCCTGAGCTTGGTAACGGGGACAAAATGAACTTCCTGTTCTTCCATAACTGACACAGCAGATTAAGTGCTGGGAACGGGGAACTGCAGCAAACCACCTCAGACTACACAGCCCAGAGATCAGGAGAAAGCAACATGCAGAAAGAGCTACCAGCATACAGCACTGAAGGCATTTCTGGCAGATGAATTCAATTCCACTCCATGAGCAGAAGGATCAAAAACTCTTGGAAGATATTTGTGGTTCAGCTTATAAAGCACTTCCGTATTCTTTCTAGATGCAAAAATGACCTGTTCACTTTTTTTTTTTTTTCTCTTCATAGGAATAATGAATGCCTTTGTTAAATCCTTAAATCAAGCACTTGGATCTGACTCGTCAATCATCACATGAAAAATGTCCCAGTGGCTGATACCTGAAGACATTTCATCACCCAGGCAAGTCTGGGATTCTAATTGTTTCAGTAAACTGAGAGGATTGAAATGGTTGGAAAGAAGAGCTGTCCAAACATTTTTAGTCATTATTTACTAAAGTGATAAAGCACCTCTAGATCTTGTATGTCCTCCGCTAAAACAGGATAATGGGATGAAAAGTAGCTACTGAAGAATGTTTTGGGTTTTTTTTCACTCTAGCTTACTAGAAATCTTTCTTATGCCTGAATGCTTTAGTTCATGCACTTGTCACTACAAGTTAGTCCATTATCACACACTATATTTTCACTACATACAAAAATGAGCCACAAAGAGCTATGGAGACTGAATTCTTCCTAGTTCATTGTGTCTCACTAATCTCTCGACACTTCTCAGCCTCTGTATATTTTCTTGTAAAAATGTGTCCAAAAGAAGTTCACATTACTAGTCAGGCTTGAATATTTCCAGTTCAAGGTTTAGTTCTACGCACAGCCCTCGCTGCCCCAAAATGTCTTTATTTTAAAAAGCTTTATATTGAAATCAAACTTCTGAAGTACAATTCAATTTTCTCATCCACTGCCAGGCATGTTTCATGCAAGCCTACAATCTCAAAGACTTACTGAAATACTTTGAATTTCTAATTTTCCTTTGATCTATAGGCGGCTTACTCTTGACTCTACAAAAACAATCTGGAAAGGTTTCTCCTATTTCCAGTTTACGTTGGTGCCTGACTTCACAATTGTCAGGCCACTTCCTGAAATAAATAATGACTACATCAATTGTAACTATCATTCTAAGGCCGTAACTCTCAATTCTCTGGCAGAAAAAAATCTAGGCTCTTCAGCAACACACTCCACTGATGCCACAAGATACTGCTGGCACCAGGGCTCTCTCTTATCTATCATGCAAACATCACATTTCCTGCACCATTTTCCACATCCTGCTTACACATCAGCAAATCATACTTTTTTTTTTTTTTTCCTCACATCAGCTATGACTTGTGCAGCCCCCCAGCTCCAGCATCTCCAAAGACACGATACAGTATCTGAAATAACATAACCATGGAACAATGGTACCAGTTATTCATTTTCCCCCACCTCCTATGAACAGTTTCACTTCTTAACTCTGCGCTTGCCTGACGAGAACAGAAAATTTGATCTTGCCACTCTGAGAGGAAGCTACACTTTAAGACAATTATAAGAGCCAATTACTTCCCCAAATTCTCATTTGGGAAGCTTCTAGCTGCTCTGAAATCCATTCCAGGAAGCCAAATACATTCTTCAGGTGAATGATTCAGGTTTTGCATCTTATTCAGAAGATTTTGCAAATTATGGGAAGGTAATTTCTTTCCCTGCAATCTCATTCCTTGAAATAACCAATCCTTTGATCTTCTGTCAAAGGCAATAAGAGCAGCTAGCCAACAAAGAGTTTATTTGGATGAGCCACATCACATCTCATTTCAACTTGGAAATGGTATTAGTACAGTAACCAAAAGCGATCTGCAAGATCACTTCTAAAGTCCACAAGTCTTTGCAGCAGCTCAAACACAAAACAATCCAAAGCTTTCCTCAACTACATTTTGTGGAAAACCAGATCAAGATCACTGTAATTGCATTTGACCATCCAATTGACTCACCTTGCTCTTTAAGAATGGCTCTATTGCCTGCTTGCTTCTGGATAGTCTTTAAATGCAACGACATAAAACATTTTGCTTTCATCTGCAAGTCATCAATCAAAGCATTCCTTAGGTAGCCTCATCAGATATTTGATTCCTTCTAATTTGCCCGGTTCTTTTTTTCTTCTGATTTATTTTTTTTATAACCTCATAAAGCTTTCAGTTCTAGTACTGGAGGTCGAATCAATTCTATACGCTCTCTTTAAAGGCGCACTTTTCTCTATGATTGCTCCTTATACCGTGGCTCCACAAGAACACAAATTCCACTTCGGAAGTTGGATCCACCATGTGATACCAGGTTATCAACAGTCACAAGTGATGATGTAAGTTTTGAAGACTTCATGATTGTTGAACTCTAAAGAAAAATCTGTGATACTGTCAAGTATTTTCTTGATCATTTATTCACTACCATTTATTCACTTTTTTTTTTTTTTAGTGGACACATTAAAAAAAATGTTTTCTTGGACACAGAAGAAACCAAACAGTAGAAGTTCCTTTGACTACAGTTTTCAGAAGGAACAGTGTTCAACTGCATTATTTCATTTTTATTTTCCTTGGGTCAACGTAGCAGCCATTCTTTGCTTATGACTGAGTTCTTGTTATTGTTCTCCGTAGTTCTATGCACTTGGACATATATGGTTTGTCATGTCAATGTTGAATTTCTTTCTTTCTAAGAAAAACACTGACCCAGCTTCTTGGGTCACACAACTAAGCTTTTACTCAGCCATTACTGGGTATATGTGTTTTGGGTGAGGACTTCTATTGCTTCAGCTACATTGTTCCATAAAAGAGAAGGATTTTATGTCATAATTCAATGACAAATGAAGAGCAATAATTATATTCCCCAGTTTCAATGAGGTTGCACCCAACATATGAGGCATGACAAAAACACCAGAAAACATAAAACTCTTTTCAATTCATATTTTTTTAATCGGAGAAAAATCATTCTGAGTTTTTAGAATACATACTTTTAAAAGTTTGACACATGGAAGTGGTAATGAACCGATCAGTTTTACCACAGCTGGCTTTCTCCAAGGCTTACCATGACATAAGCAAAGATAAAAAAAAATGTATGCAACTTAGCACTGAATATCTTGCTAGATCAACATCTATAAACCAGAACAGTAACCCAGAACTTGAAGTCTTGTATTATATATGACAACATGTTAACAGCCTTGTGTAAGACTTTCCTCTGCTTGTGTTCCATCTCTTATTCCAGCAAATCCCTTTCAAAACACTGTAGATCTACAGGTAAAAATACAGACCAGCACTGTCCTTCTTCCAGCCCTATTGAAGTATAACAACTGTGCTAGACAGAGCTTAATCACAGTGAACAGCTTAATCTGCCACAGAAAGGAGACAGACAGGTGAAACGGTCCCCGGGCCAGGAGTTTGACTCCACCACCCCAATTGTAACAGTAACATTACTCCAGTGAGATGTCCTAACAGAACTTTACGTGTAGCAGTTTTACTATGTCCTGTGTACTACTGGATAGGAAAAATAAATAAATTGTGCAGTAATTTGTCTTTACATTCACTGGCAGAAAAACCTGTTCAACTACAAAAGTTAATACTGACAGGACTTGATGCCTGCCAGGTCCTGACCTTGTTGTTTTTTTGGCAAGTAATGCCATCACTACCATTAACCAAGCTCACCTCTAACCCGAATCCCGCAATTGCCCAGGGTACACAGCAGTGCTTCTGACTTAAAGGCTAAATTCTCATTTATCCTCAAGTAATCCTACAGCGGTAGCCAAGGAAGCAGAAATCACAACTTGGATATTGTTCAATAGTTATCCTGTTATTCATAGCATACTTACGTTTTTTAAGCCTACAGATGTTCAGGTGAAGGGCCTACTGTCATGGATCTTGGCTGCTATTTTGTTAGTTACTTTTTCTTAGCAGAAGTATATATACATTATTATAACAAACTGTCAACTACACCCATTGAAGTAAATTATTACTCACTTAAAAATAAAAAAATTGATATCCACTGAATTCTGTGTTTCCTACTTTTATCATTTAAAGACTTTCTTTTCTGTATTCTAATAGACATTATAAACAGCATACTAGGACATCAATGACACATAATCCTATACACAAAGATTCCTCAAGTTTCATTTGAAATGCAAGCTTTCAGTATTCATTGCAATGAAAGTTCAACTTTCCTTTTGTGACATTAACAATAAAACCCAAAATATTTATTACAGCAGCTCAATATGTACAACACCTGTTTAATGTCACAGCTTAATTTACTAAGTTCTGTCTTCAATCTGAGAAGCACTACAGATATCTGTCTGATTTTTGCATCAGCAAATCTGATTTCTTCTTCTACATGCAAATTTTAAAACAACGAAACTGCACATAATTCTTCACTTCAACTTTCCAGCTGTCTGCAGAATCAAGTTCACTGTGCCCTGTTCTTCCTATCTGGGAGGAGTGAAGTCTATATATTGACACCAACATGAGTGACAGACAGCGAGGAAACCATGCTGCAATCAGCTGAGGCTGAGAAGTAAAAACTACCTTGGAAGAAAATGACAATCAAAGTCAGAAATTGCCCCGGATGTCCAAATTAATAATATGACAGGCAGTTAACCTTTTTCACTCAGCACAGTTGTTTGATTTTATTTTTTAAATGAAGGGAAAAAAACTCAACTTGGCAAGCAGCCCTACAACTTCTACTCTTTGAACAGAATAAATGGAGTTTGTTTAGTGATGCATTTTTACATTTTTCACCAGTCATAACTAGAAAGATCTGCTCCTACTGTTTTCAAAACTGATAGTCTTAACTCAACCTATTAGTTTTGTTTACAGTTTTTTATTGTTTCTGAACACTAAGAAAATATTAACCAGACATAAAAGGTGACTGAGAATATTTTAGCAAAGGACACTGATTCAGCTATCTGGAACAACTGCAGAGCCTGACAGATCTCCAAGTTCAGTCAACTTTAAACGATATCAACAAGGTCATGTCAAAACCAATGTTCCAGTCTCTGACACTCTTGTACCAGTAGTGAGACCCCCACCCGCAAAGCATGTGCCCTGATACCAAAGACACCAGAAGGCATTATAATTACTACTAAATTCAGGGCATTTCTTACGCATCTTTTGTATGTCTGTGACAACTTTCCAAATTGCAGAGCTCAAGATGGAAAAACTACCCAAAATTTCACAGGCATCAGACTGCAGATGTGCTCTGGAGCCAGGTGAAACTCCCCACAGCAGAACAAGACATGCCTTGCAGGGTTTGTTGGTGGTTTGTGCCTGCTGGACTCCAGCTTGCACCACAGGCAAGGCAAAGAGGTGGGAAGGAATGCCAGCACAAGAGAAGAAAAACCCATGAGCTGAGTTTCAGTCTGTTAACTGTGGGCACTGTGGTGTAAAAGTCTGAGGCTTACCGTGAGTTTCAGCAGCTGTTTTTCTATTCTGCAACTGCGTGCTTTCAGCTGCCTCTGCAACACTCATTAACTTACATATGTCAAGTGCAGGGAAAAAAAAAAAAAAAACTGTTTGAAATTCAAACAGGCCTCTAAAAGAAAATCTAGATAACGAGTCCAAGCATTGGATCATAACAAGCTTCTGTATTCTGCGATTTGTATGAAAAGCTCCAGTTTCAGGGTTTGTTTTTCTTTCAAATGGCATCGATTTTTATCTGCCAGAGGTCAAAGAAGAAAAACTTGGTTACTGTTTTAATGTTGGTTCCTGCAGTAAGTTCAATTTGCAGTGTCAAATGACAACAGCCACACCTTGATACGTTTTCTAGCCGCCTTCTGCCAACCCCGTGCCTTCTGTCACATGGTAGCAATCAACCTAAAGGGGCATTTCAAATGAACTGTCTTAAGCTTGTTATCTATAAGATTACAGGAATTTAATAAGTATAGCCTTAGTTGTTAAGTGCATTTGATGTCCAGTGCTTTAGTAACGAGTCTGCCGTACACTGCAAATATGGAATGGGATCGTGTCAGTAAGGGCTGCTTTGTGCTTTTAAAGAGAATTGTGTAAGGTAGCATAGGCAACTTTAAAACTATTTCTACTATTTCCCACTCTGAGGGATTGATTTTGCAACTCAGACATTCTCCTAGGGAAGGCAGTATTGTTATGCATTTTCCCAAGCAACGCCAAGATCTGCGAAAGAATAAAATCACATACTCAGTTGACTGAGACCAGATCAGCCCCAGCACAGACCTCTGCTGTCTGAAACTGCAAACCAAGCAGCAGCAGCATCAACCTGCTTGTTTCTATGCAGATTAATTTCAAAAGGAATAAGACAATTTGCCAGTAGCTTTCAAAGCTATTTTCTGCCAGCAGGGGACTGCAGACCCCTCAGCAATTGTCCTTCTTCCTGTGTTTCTGTTCACATCAACTTTCTTTCCCATAGGTTCTGCCCATTGAATCACGCACACCTAACTGCCCATGCACACATGGTGGCTGGATCTTGCTCTTCTGACTTCTCTACCGCCTCACTCTAAGCAAAAGAGCAAAGCTGAGCAGAGCCAACAGTGCAGGAGCTGCTAACTCCAAAGCCATTACTATGGGATAATGGCCAGGGGTAGCTGACAGCACGGCCCACAGTGTCACTGTGGTCCCAGTAAAATCATTCCCCATCTCAGTGCCTCCAAAAGCTGGACCAGTGCTAAGAGGAGCAGAGGAAGAGGAGCCTGCCATTCAGGAGGAGAAGCAGGCACCATGGCTGCACTCCAGCCAGTTCTGCAGGATCTTTCTTTACCAAAACAGGGATAACCAATGGATTTTTGCTTATTCTGTTCTCAGAAATGTTCCTGCTATTTCCTCCAAAACTTTCTACACAGAAATGTTCATCCCCAGGCATCTCTCCCTCAGTACAAGAAGTCAAGGCACAGCACCTCTGCAAACAGCAGGATCTAGGGCGTATGATGGGCAGAGTCTGCACGTGATCATACGCATGGAACTGGCTGTCCAGTACTTAGAAGGAATTGGATTTAAAATAACGTTAAGTGAAGGTTTGAAAGAATCAGTTGTAAGGGGCTTGTAACACACCAAAATATTCATCTCTAAACAAGTGACAAAACAGAGTACAGACAAGGAAATGAAGTAAAATCCTGAACCATCAATTTCCTTTCTTCATTTTCTCTATGAACACTCCTAATCGAGTGCATCACAAGCACATCTGAACTCTGCTGCTCCTCCCTTCGTACAAGAAGGAACAGACCCTTCAGTGCAAGCAGACACCAGACGCCCACGAGCACCAGGGGCCGTGGCCCTGTGGCTCATCACACATCACAGCAGCACCCATGCCATCAGCACTGCAGAGCATGAGGTCCCACATGACACCGGCTGCCTGCAGGTGTGAGTGCCTCTCACTGGAGCAACTGCAGACAGAGCTGACCTTTCCTTCTGGGGCACTTTCAAAATATAGGGTGCTCCTGGATCGTCGTGTGCCTGGGGACCACATAAGGCCTGATGAGCTAAGCCTCTCATTATGCAGAAGACAGCTAAATACAATTTAAAGTCCTACAAGTTGTTAAACAATCTTCCTTCTTTACTCATTGCTTCCCACACAGCCCTGCCAAGAACTGCAGAAGCTGTAACAGCCACACCAGTCGTCTCCACTTAAAATTAAGTCTCCCTTTATTTCTACCAGCACACACAGCTTAGGGTAAACTCACTTTTACTTTAAACCAATCGGTTCTTTCCCTAAACCCACTTCACTCTCCACTTCTGTTTGTCCTCAGATAATGAGCTCTTTGAACCAAGGATATTATGTTTCAGCATATAGCCTTATTAATCATAAGGCTGTAACTAAGGCTACTCCTGTGCTCCTCAACACTCAAGCTGCTCTCTGTGTGCAGGCAGAATGCCTGGAAGAAGACGGCCCCCACAGGCTCCTGACTTGCTACACTCCCACAAGAGTGCTTTGTGGGAAGCCCGTGCCATTGTTTATCTAAAGGCAGTGCTGCTGTTTGGGATGAGCATCAGAATAAGTTCATTACAAGCAGCAAAGTTGGAGCACTGCCCAATTGTTAATGTGAGGGGATAATTGCAGAGGAGATGACTTTTGATACGTGTATTGAAATACAAGGTAGGCAAGACATGGATTTGTATTTATATATTTCTGTTTATGTGGTATTTGTTATAAAGTCAATGAAGATATTTAATAATGCATATAACATAACTCACACTTTAAAAAATTATCACAGAAAAGAACTACACAGTGTAGCTGCAAAGTGGCCCATAATGAGCCAATTTGCATTCTCGATTACATCAGCAGACACTGAAAGTAGCTGCAGAATTCAGACCAGTGCTTTTGCTCTAGGATGATGACAAAGAGAAAATGCTAAGCCTGCAAAGCAGAAAAGTTATTAAGACACGGAATCAAACTGACAAGTTTCATCAGGAGGATAAGGCACCTCTGTAACAAAACACAGCAGTGCTTCTGCCCACAGGAAAGAAATTCATCTTCCCTCCCTGTTCCACATATTACTATGTTCTTTATGTATCAGAATTAAATTATGCATTATTCCAGTTATGCCACTTTCACTTTCTTCAGGCTTTTTTATTCTCTCCTGACTAACTACATTTTGTTGGCTGGCAAAAGAAAGAAAAATTTGCCGTTAATTAAAGGACATATACAGTACTCTTCTACCATAGCTTACAATTTCAGGCAGTGTAAGAGACGGATGAAAAAAAAAACAAAAAGGTGCTCATATGAAAATACTGCACTGGCGTGTTGTAGCATCATCAGTAAGTACAACTTTTAGCACCATTTCTTACCACACGCCTTTCTGGTGTTTGCAGTATTTTGGTTTACACTGTTCACTTTCTAATTAATCTCATCTCTTCACAAAACATGACTGATGCTGCCTACATCAAGTCCAAATTTAGCAAGACAACTAATGCAATACAGCCTAGTGGCAGAACTTAACAAAACTGTGATACTCATTTCAAGTTAAAAATGAATTGTTCAGTCAAGTGAGAGAGGCTGCCTGAGACAAATAAGTGCTAAACTCAAGAGAATGAGCTGGGAGATGGATTTGATGATTCCTGCAGGCCCCTTCCAGCTTGGGATGTTCTTATGAAATCACAGATTCGTTTTGCTGCTCATTAGAAATGCTCACACCACCCAACAAGTAGCCCCTGCCATGCTCCCCATTAAGCACACTCAGTGAGTGAGGTCCCTGTAGCCCCACACTGCAGCAGCTGTGCAGAGGTGAGCCAGGAGCGCAGCTACCCACCATGACCGGCAGCCCCATTGTCAAACTTCCCAGCGGCTGATGCTGGCTCCTGTGGATATTTACTGCTTTTCCACCCCCCCAGCTGAGAACATATTTTCCTCTCATTGTACATTAACAGTAGCTCCAATTCCCAGCACACATCAGTGCCCACACTTACTGCCAAAGCACTGGGAAGGTGGTCCTAAGGCTCAGATACCACTGTAAGACAACCTATGATACCCGGATCCAACGCCTGGCTCTGCCACACACTGCGTCTAAGACATTAAGCCTCACACTGTGCAGGAGCTGACACACTCTTAGAGTTTAAAACTGAGGGGAAAAAACACATTATTAGCATAGTTCAGTAATCTAGTACAAAACCTATTTTTAATTAGCAGAAAAATTACCCATGGTTGCAAATTCCTTCTCCTAAACACTTCTCTGTACCAATTCACGGGATGAAGAGTTTATATACACAGAAGCATTCTCCTTTTTAAAAAAGGAAGCAGAGAAAAAGAAACAACTCCAACCTCTGGGATTGGAAAAGTCAGATTACACATCACCAGCACCTCAGAGCAGCATCTAGATCCAGAATAAACCCAAACTCAAGCAAATAAAAAAAGTGCAGGCAATTGCTTAGACCTCTGTACCTCAGGTATCTGAAGCGTGCAGCATCCAACAGAGAATGCTGAGCCTTAAAATGCTCTGTAAGATGTCCCAGAAGTGCTCCTATCCACCTGGATCCATAGTCTACAACATCCTTCTAAAGACAGGCTTTCATGCCTCTTAAAAACCCCACCACAACCCTATTCTACAGATGGAAAAAAAAGAGGAAGAGTTGGGAGCAGACTGCCTCACTTTCCTGCCCCCAGCCAGCACAAACTCGAGATACGGAAGAGTCACGCAGTTTCCTCTTCTGACTATGGGATCACATCTGACAGCAGAGCCTTTGCTCTGTGTTTCACTCAACAGCTGTTTATAGTAAATAAAACAAAAGCCCTGCACCAAGGACGGTAGGTTTCTCTCATCCCAGAGAAGTGCCAGCCTTCTGAGCCCCTCTCAGAATCTCACTTCCCCAGTAACTCCCAAAACCTTTTTGCAGTCAGAGGTGTACAGAGGCACTGCTGTCCTCACAGCACCCCCGAGTATGCTCACCTGGACAGAGGGCAAGGAGCCCTGGTCCTCAGATGCCAAACAAGGGAGGACCACTGTTCCTCCTTCCTGCTCAGCATTAAAGCTCCCATGCTCAGGCTCCAGCAGGTATTAAGCTGAGCCTACACTCAATCTGCACAGTTCAGCTTCATCTTTCCTTTGACTTTAAGTTTCATGAAGAAAACTGATCACATGAATGTTTCTACATATTCCACGATGCATGAAACCTAGACTTTGCTTGGATCTTCAACTCAGCACTAATCTGTTGGAATAAGGCCACTTATACATGGGCATCCCCAGCCTGGAGAGGTGCTATGCGTGCCTTTTTACCTTATTTATAGTGTGGCCTCACTCACACTTTGTTTAAGAAACAATTAGCCTTTGACAGCTTGAAATAAACAGCACTCTCTCCCTGCTGCAGAGCCACTACATCCAAGCTGGATTTGAAGTTCTTGCAGCTACATGAGATTGACGGACTGCAGAGTGTGAGCCACAAGCTGGTCTGCCTCCTCTCCCTCACCCTGGCAAGATGGGGACACCTCCACACAGGCAGTGGCAGAGGACCTGCAGCAGGCAGGCTGGCCACAGATGAAGAGCAGATGTGCAGCTGGGCAAAGCTCTCTCCTGGACTTACTTGTACTTTCTTTCCTGAAATGACTGGTGTTTGCCTCTTGCCTGGCTGCAGCCAGCCCAAAGGCTGGCTGGCACAGGTAACAGCACCTGGCAACACAACTTTCAATGTCTGCCCAACTCCTGCACCACCAGCAGAGGGTCAGCACTCCCACTTAGAGGGGGTGGGAGTTTCCCACTGGCAGTTTCACTTTTCTTTTGGGGCCTTCAAGCTCCTCAGCTTCATGGCATAGCCATCTTTGGATGCTGGGAAGCACAGAATGCCAAGGAACTGCCAGAGCTCCCTTGTGTTCTCAAAGCCCTGAAGGAGAGACACACACAGATATCCTGCCTCATCCTGGTGGCATCCTCCAGCTGGGTTAGGTTGTTTTTACTACAGGAAAGCCTGGAGAGATGTTAGTGACGGTGTCAGCTTAGGCTCAGTGCCTTCTGCAGAAGAACTCCCCTGTACCATAGGAACACTGCAGCCTTGACTTCCTGTCCATAAAGCTGGGGTGAACGATCTGCCCCGGCTCCTGGGGACAAGAGGCTCAGCAGCCACCAGGTAACTGAATGCAGCAGTGAGACGGAGTCCAGCACAACTCAACAACAAACCATGCTGACACAGAAGCAGGGGCTACAGAATAAGAAACAATAGCCAGAGGCTAGCAGTTGCAGAAAGCAAACATTTTCAGACAGGATTTAAAATTACAAGAGTCAGCAAAATAAAAGGAGATGTGAGACACGATACAGAACCAGATAGAAAAGACACGAAATTAACAAATAGAGGAACAGACCACGGAAAAATATTTAACAGATGAAATGATTGCACACCAGGATAGGAAGTAATCATAAATTAGAAAAATAATATAAAGGACTACACACACTGGATTTCTTCCAGTAAGGGTACCACAGCAGATGCCCCCACAATCACTGCTATCCTAACCCTGCCCTCACTCATAGCCCCATGGTCAGGCCTCAGAGCACAAGCAGCTCAGCAGCAGGAACTGGGCACACCTCATGAACTAAGGGTCCACTTTAGCACGGACTGCATTTGCTTAACTGGCGTTCTGAAGGTACAGCTGATGTCTGGGAAGCAAAAACTGATGTTCAACACGGGCTTGAGCTGCCTCATGGACTGAACTGCTACCATTCGCCCCACCAGCATGCAGTTAGGGCATGCTCAGGGACACACTCACCTTGGCCACGTCACCCAGGCACTGGGACCCTACATCAGGGAGACCCCTCGGGGCTGTCACCTCAGCCACGCCGTGCCATGAGCGAAGAACAAGACGGGCGTGCTCTTGGACACCCGGAGGCACGTCCCTGTGAGTGTGTGGGATACCAAGGGGCAATGAGAAACACGCGTAAAACCGAGAACAAGCAGGAGAGGGGCAGCCACGGTCGCACCGCATCTTTCCGTCCTGCGCAGAGGAAGCACAGCTCGTGAAATAAGCATCCCCACGGAACGGAGTCTCTGTTTAGGAGCGGCTGGCTGCTGCCCACCGCAGGGAAGACCCCACCGGAACACGGACGAGGAAAGGGCGCGCGTTCAGCGAGCGAGCAGCAAAGTGCTCCCAAGCTGCTGTCCTTTCACACCTCCGCAATAAATCACACGCACGCCAAAATCAAAAATAACAACAGTTAGAAATAAGTAAGTAAGTAAAGAAAGAAAGACATCAGAAGCTCGGCAGCCGCGGTCACGAACACGGCGCGCACGCGGGCACTCGGGCCGGGGCGTTCCGGGTGGGATGCGCCGGGCTGAGCCGAGCCGAGCCGAGCNCGGCGCTGAGACGGGCCCGGCGGTACTCTTGCTTCTGTGGCTCAAACTTCAGGAACGCGACTTCTTTCGCTCTTTCTTTCACCCGTGGTTTCCCTGGCACTCTAGTTGCAGGCGCGCACACCCGCAGCACCAACAGGCACTGTTTTCCTGCAACAGATAGAGATTTGTGATGGAACAACAACAGTTCACCCCACTCAAGTAGCACGGCCAAATTCTTGAACGCTACCAGTATAAATCTGGGTGCAAGATCAAGCAGCTTGCTGCAAATGAGGAAAAAGCTGAGAGCATGGCACTTGTATCGCACACTCATAGATTCCAGCCTTATCTCACTTTTATTCTGAGCAAACAAGGTTGGCATCAGAAATGCTGAGTCTTGAGATTAAAGTTAGAAGAAAAAAAAAAGTTTTACCGCCTAGCCTGCCCAGAAAAGCCTGTCACTCCATTCTAGACTTACCACTCTTGCTCTCCTATGCTGAACATTATGGATTTGACTCCTTTTTGTTCCCAGCATCATGCAGAGCCACCATCAATGCCATCCAAGATCTGAGCCCACATTCTGCCTGTAGAAATACATGTGAGCACATAGGCCCTAGGTCTTAGACTTTCCCAGGTCCCCTCAGTCTCCTACAATAGCTACAACGATTAAAATGCTTCTGTGAAAGAAACAGGAGAACTTACAATCTTTAGGATACCAAACAAGGTGCCCTACATAAGCCAAGCAGCTGGCTGGGGTCACCAGGTATGGAAGGGATCATGGAAATCCTGGAACATAAGGATGGAGGAGCAGTACAAAAGGGTGATAGACTCAGGCACTGGGGACAATGACCCAAGCAGTAGGTGCCAGCCCCCTGAGAGTGGCAGAGGTGACACTGGAAGGAAAATGGGAGCCATGATGGTGATGTAAATGCTGCTACCCAGGTGGAGTGGCACAGGAGAGGCCAGATCCTTGCTGCCCATGTAAGTGCCCACTGGTAGGTGAGACACACAGGTTGTCAGCAGGAATTGGGGACGTTATACCTGGGCTGCACCCAGACAGCTGTGCCTGTGTTTGGCACAACTGAGTTATAACATCACTAGAGAATCATTTTAGGAAATATTTAGCCCATATTTTGTGTGACAAAGCTCAGACTGACAGGAGCCCTATAAGTGCTTATCTTCTCTCTCTTCTCACTTATAAGCCAGAGTCAGGTTGTGTTCTGCTGCATCCCTTCATTCANGGCTCAAACTTCAGGAACGCGACTTCTTTCGCTCTTTCTTTCACCCGTGGTTTCCCTGGCACTCTAGTTGCAGGCGCGCACACCCGCAGCACCAACAGGCACTGTTTTCCTGCAACAGATAGAGATTTGTGATGGAACAACAACAGTTCACCCCACTCAAGTAGCACGGCCAAATTCTTGAACGCTACCAGTATAAATCTGGGTGCAAGATCAAGCAGCTTGCTGCAAATGAGGAAAAAGCTGAGAGCATGGCACTTGTATCGCACACTCATAGATTCCAGCCTTATCTCACTTTTATTCTGAGCAAACAAGGTTGGCATCAGAAATGCTGAGTCTTGAGATTAAAGTTAGAAGAAAAAAAAAGTTTTACCGCCTAGCCTGCCCAGAAAAGCCTGTCACTCCATTCTAGACTTACCACTCTTGCTCTCCTATGCTGAACATTATGGATTTGACTCCTTTTTGTTCCCAGCATCATGCAGAGCCACCATCAATGCCATCCAAGATCTGAGCCCACATTCTGCCTGTAGAAATACATGTGAGCACATAGGCCCTAGGTCTTAGACTTTCCCAGGTCCCCTCAGTCTCCTACAATAGCTACAACGATTAAAATGCTTCTGTGAAAGAAACAGGAGAACTTACAATCTTTAGGATACCAAACAAGGTGCCCTACATAAGCCAAGCAGCTGGCTGGGGTCACCAGGTATGGAAGGGATCATGGAAATCCTGGAACATAAGGATGGAGGAGCAGTACAAAAGGGTGATAGACTCAGGCACTGGGGACAATGACCCAAGCAGTAGGTGCCAGCCCCCTGAGAGTGGCAGAGGTGACACTGGAAGGAAAATGGGAGCCATGATGGTGATGTAAATGCTGCTACCCAGGTGGAGTGGCACAGGAGAGGCCAGATCCTTGCTGCCCATGTAAGTGCCCACTGGTAGGTGAGACACACAGGTTGTCAGCAGGAATTGGGGACGTTATACCTGGGCTGCACCCAGACAGCTGTGCCTGTGTTTGGCACAACTGAGTTATAACATCACTAGAGAATCATTTTAGGAAATATTTAGCCCATATTTTGTGTGACAAAGCTCAGACTGACAGGAGCCCTATAAGTGCTTATCTTCTCTCTCTTCTCACTTATAAGCCAGAGTCAGGTTGTGTTCTGCTGCATCCCTTCATTCATTTGTCCTGACTCAGCTTGAGTGAGCTTACAGCCAAAAGCTGTTACCACCTCCTAGCCCTCTGGTGAGAAATCTTGATCCAGTTCTGAACAGTGACAGCGATTAGCTAGAAATGAGCTGTATGAAAATAGAAGGTTTGTTTTCATTCTTGCAGGAAAAAAAAAAAAGCCAAATCCCAAAGGTAGTCAAGTATTTGAGCAAACACTGAATTTTAAACCCATATCATTGAAGCAGTCCAACAATCTCACTAAAGTTATTAGATTTGTATGCTGAAAATAGGCAAGCACTCCCCTGCTTTCCTCAGCTGGGTCTAAAACTGGTGTGCAGAGGAGCTCTTGCTGATCCTCTCCTTGCAGACAGGAAGCTTCAGTTTGACAAATGCTTCTCCAGCATTTTCAACAAGCATTAAGCCTACTTTTATTTAAAGTAATGTTTGTGTCTCTCTGAGTGTTAGTTCTGTGAAGATAGTATCTGGAAACGTTTTATTAAGATGAAAGAGACTTTGTCATAACAAAGTATACACAGAAAAAAATAAAAGCACAGACAGATTGTAAATGGAATGTTGCTAAATTTGTCCAAAGCAGAAATTAACCACTTTGGTTGATCAGTATAAATATTTTTACTTTTAACTTTGCATTTAGTTGCAGGGCAAAGGAGGGACCATTAATTCAATAAATTGGATCAGTTGAGTGAAAGGCTGCGTGAGATTTTTCAAGGCCTTTGACGTGGTCCCACGCCTCATCCTTATCTCTAAATCAGAGCGATGTGGATAAAGAATAAGCTAGATGATCACAGCCAGAAGACTGTACTCAATGGATCTATGTCCAGGTGGAAGTCAGTTATGAGTGGCATCTGCCAAGGGTCCATCTCGAGGCTCCACCTGCAATACTGTTTCCAGGTCTGGGATCCCCAGCACAAGAAAGACATGGGGCTGTTGGAAGTGGTCCAGAGAAGACTATAAGGATGCCAGAGCACCTCTCCTGTGGGGAAAAGTTGAACTCATTCATCCTTTGGAAGACAAAGATCTTGGGAAGACCTCATTGCAGCTTTCCAGTACTTAAAAGGAGCTTATAATTAAGAGGGAGACCAACATTTTACTCAGCAATAGGACAAGGGAAAATGGTTTTAAAGTAAAAGAGGGGAGATTTAGATTAGAAATTAAGAGAGAATTCTTTACACAGAGGGCAGAGAGGCACCGGCCCAGGCTGCCCAGAGAAGCTGTGGATGCTCCACCCCTGGAAGAAATCAAGGCCAGGTTGGATGGAGTCCTGGATTCCCTAATCTAGTGGGTGGCAACCCTGTCCATAGCAGGGCAGGGTAAACTAGGTTATCTTCAAGGTCCCTTCCAAGCCAAGCCATTCTGTGAAATGGCATATGCTTTCTGATGGTTATCTCCAGTAATCTTTTGTCCCAAGTCGTGCATACAGGCTTCTCCATTCAGCAGGACCCAGCTGCAGAAATCACTGGCTGGTGCTGACATACTGCCCCAGTGCAGACTTTGCACTAAATCATTGTTTAAATAGGCTGACATCTTCCTAAGACACGAAGGGTGGGGAAAAAATATCAAAATATAAAGATATCTAAATTTCCTGTGCATCTTACATAAACGGGATCTCCTGACACAGACCAAGTATTTCAAAGATTTGAACGGTGCCTGAGTGGAAGGGCTTTAACCTAGCTCCTTCACAGCCTCCCTCTTGTAGGAAGTTACAGATGTATAGGCCAATTCAGTGAGAGCAAGCTGGACCAGGGGGAGGCATATACAACCAAGGGGCATTGATTTTTCTTTTCATGAAAGCAGCACATAGTGCTTTCCAGCTGCAGGGGAGCAGTGGGAAGAGAGGAATGCCTTGAACTGTTTCAGTACAATAGCTATAGGTGGAATTAGGCCAAAACCCAGTCTCTTTAGATCCAAAGCCTTGATTTTGTTTCTCATCTTTCCAATGTAAAGAAGAAAAAGAAAGAGCAAAGATCAGCCTGCTGCAGACATTTCAGTGTTTAAAACCCAGCTCTGATTTTAGAGCCCAGCTGTAGCTGGAATACTTTTTTTGCCCTAATGACAAGCAGCATATAATTACAGCATACTTGAGGAATGCTTGGCTTTCAAGGCACCTGATGAAGTTTCTCACACAAACTGGAGACACTCCATTACCTTGTGGATGGTTATATTTGAGACAGCTTAGATCTTCCTTGTACAGAGGCATTTCAAAATGTTTGAAAGTATAAAAGAGAGCATTATTGGCCTAAGAGCTGATTAGAGAGAGCCAGAATAGCCTATTTTGACAATAGAGACAGCCCGCACACAGGAATTGATTTATTGCTGCTAGTGCTTTGTTTTACTTTGCCTATAGCAAACACCAAGTACTAGATGACTTGATAGCTAGCTAGCTGTGGGCACTCTTTTTGCCTTTTTTCCCATCATAGGAGTTAACTCTTTACACCATTGTTTGAACCAATCCATTGGTGTTGGTGCCATACAGAATATTATGCATCTGGTGAAAAAAAAAAAAATACCCTGGGAGAAAAGAAAGGCTTGACAAAGAGAAATGTGATTTACTAACAAGAGGAGTCTCATGAATCATGTGAATTCAGTGTTTTTAAGACAGAAAAACCAAACACAGAGCACTTATTGCTGCACTACCCACTTTATTCAACCTGTTCAGTACAACTAGGGAACTGTAGCTAAATTCCTAACACCTAGTTTACAGAAGTCTTTCCACTGAAGGCAAACACATTTTTCCTGACACGATGATGGCCCTGAAGAACAAATATCTCTCACAGATGACCGTGTGAGGTTTTTGCTAGGGTACAGGGATAAGCTCTGCATTGTCACTATCAGTGCACACATGTTCACACTGTGACATGTGTGCAGGCAGGGACAGGGCTCACTCACCATTTCATACAGCTCAGTGTGTAAGAGCTAATATATGTGTTAATTCAAGAATTTAAATAATTGCTGGTTTTCTGTAATAATCACGTGAAAGAAACTTAGAAATAATGAAAGCTAAAGTTACTTGTGAATTAATTAAGTAAAAAAGAGTTTAGATTAAAGAGGAAGCCTCAATGCCCTTCAAACTGTGGCTCAGTACAACAGCTATGTAAATAAATTTCTGAGAGCTGCTCCAAGCCATTCAATTGAAGATAATTTTACTTGTGATACATTCAAACCTTCTGAAATAAGTTTTCAACAGTTTAACAACCAAAGTTGTTCATTCAGAGGGCCAAATACGAAAGCTCAGCAGAGGCAGAAAGTACAATGTTCCTTTCTTTGAAGACTCCTACCCAGAACAGATGCTTTATTTGGAGAGTTCAGGAAGTTGAAGCGTTGCCTTCTATCAGCTCACAACCACAGAGCAAGCATCAGGAAGCACACAAAAATGAACTTACTATTCCCGTGGGGATCGAGTGCCAGCAGTTACACCAAGTTTGCTTTCAGTCTTGCAGAACTCACTGCCAGCCCCTGGAGACTTGTTAATTGGGCACTGTCTCCTGGGGTTTCTTTTTTGCTTGGCTGCCTGAAAGCAAAGCCTTCCTCTACAAAGCAAAGAGATAAACATACCTTGTTTGGAATAATAAATAGCCTCATTTTCAGCTGCCTCTTCTGCTTTTTTCTTCAGCCCTATCCCACTCCTAACTATCACCTCTCAAACAGCAGTATTGGTGCACCTGTAGAGCACTATGTCTAATTGCAGAGCCATCTTTAACACTGCATTACAAGCTGAAAGGCCGACCCTATTACAAGGCAGATGCAGCAGAATTAATAGACAACAGTTTCCTTAAATAATTAAGCATTTTAGTGAGTTTGAGTGAGAAACGTCAACCATCTAAATTTTGGAATAAAAAAGCTCCACCAAGATTTCCACAAAGAAAAGATATATTTAGAAAAACAGCAGCTCTAATAAAATGCCTAAAAAGGCAAAGCTGAATAAAATGTCAATAATTAGTATTCCTGGAGAACACAGCTATTTTATACAACGCATAGAATAAGGAAAGAATTCTCTAACTGCAGTATAGCAGCAAGTAAACCATGTATCTGAGGAATACCATTGTAGGGTGAATACCCTGAAAGAACAGTACCCACACCAAATAATGAAGGTGAGCAGTATATTTTTGTATGGCTTATCCAGATGGTCTGGATGACTGACAGTCAAGGCTCTCTTGGAACTCCACACAGGAGGAATCTCCAGCAAGAGACCCCTGCCCAGTGCTGGTCAGCCCTGCAATGTCTGGGAGAGGTGGAGTCAGACTCCACCCCTTCCAGTCACACAGGTACATTACCTTCACCTGTGCTCCTGTGGCTGACTCAGTGCTCACCTCAGGTGATCAATCAGTGGTTCAGGACGTGATTCAACAGTTCCTATACAACCACTCTACCTTTTTTTTTTCTTTTTGTATATCATGAAAAGCATGAGGAAAGACATTTCAAACATATGGAAGCTTTGTAATTTAGGATTGCTTAAAAAGTCTTAAGACTGTTTTTTTTTTCCTGTCTTTTTCTCCTATTGAAAAGGTGTGGTTTTCTGTTCATTTTTTTTTAATTGTTTGGCATTTTGTTTGTTGGTTTACAGTTAAGTACTACTCTTTTGGAAGAAATGTCTCCTTTCACTAGCATAGTAGGCATATTACTCCTTACACACACACACAAAAAAAAAGGACCTACCTTTCCCACAGGTGCTCAATCAAGCTGTGACTTGGCATTTCTGCTACAAGTTCTCAACTGATTTCTGTCATCCCAGCCCAGTTATGCCCCAGAAATAAGAGTTTAAATAAAAAGAATTAGAAAAGAAGGTGTAACGTACATAATGTGGCATTACGGAGATAAGAAAAAGCATTACTACACGTTTTTGTCCCTAGGCTGGAAACTCTCCCTTTCTACAGGTTCACAATGATTGAATCATAAATCTTGTCAGCTGAATAATTAACAACTAAATTTTAACTGCAACAACAAGAATTACAAAGAAAGAAAAACGTGTTGAAATGCCCAAGCTGCCTTTTCATTTGACATGCCTAGCGTGTTTATCTGCCACCACGCCAAAATATTTGACATTTTGCTAGTGGTATGTCCTGTTACAAACATGCAACCAAAATATGTCTGCAGTAGGTCCATGCCTTTTCCCTTAACAGTTGTCAATTCTTCTGCTTATTTTTCTTTTTTTGCTTTTCTTTTACCTTTTTAATTTGTTCCTCATTTTGGTGTCTTCCTTGAATTCTATAAGAGTTATGCATCTGAATCCTGAATGGCTGAGGCATGTAATTTCACTTCCTCTAATGTCATAATGTTGAAAAGGAGAAATGTTGTGCACATTCAAAAAAATCCCATTTCAGTGCTCTAAAAAAATTAAATCTGTGAAATAACCTCCTATTTCTCAATACCTCTTGAAAGATGCTTTGCATCTTTTACTTCTTGAACTCATGAAATTAGATTTTAGCTAACACGTAGGCAGCCACAAAGGAGTGCATTAAAAAGCAGAATCACTACCCTGACTCAATTTTGTTAGTCTGAAATAAAGAAAAGTTAGCAGCAGGGAAGATAAGCTATCCTACTAATAAAAAGGATTTTGTTTTTTGAAGGCACAGAATAATTGCATGTTGTTAACATGTCCTAGGTAAAGAAATGAAATGAGCTAATAAGAGAAAAATTTAAAAACATATACAAATATGTTTAGCGTAAGACTCGGGTAACTGGGTGATGCTGTCTCAGTACACTGCAGTATCATTAAACTGCTGGCTGAAAGCAGATGGAAGCATAAAAGTCACACCTGCTATGTGACATCAGCAGAGTTAGCACCTCTGTTTCACAACCCTGTCTCCTGTCTCTGCCTGTGGGAACCAGTATCTATTCACTGACAGGATCTTAAATATACAAACAGAAGTCATTTCTCACTTCCTGAATGTTTGTTATTCAGTAACAACAAGTGCTAAGCACTGACTGCTCCTAAGATGTATGTCAAGGGGAGATGACCACACCAGTGCACAGGATGGATGGAGGAACACCCAAGGCTTGGCTAAACATATTACATTTTTCCAAGGAAAATATGAGTGTAGAAGCTAAAATATATCTCACATGAAAGAATTGTTGATGCCTATCCATTTCTTAGTGCAATACAATTTGGTGTCTGAGAACTAGGAGAAAAACATTCTTCTTTTGGTAACCAGAGCTTCTAGAAATGCTCTGAACTGTACCTCTGCTTCCTGGGGCTATTTTGTGGTTGTCTGATGCTGCAAAAAAGGAAGGGGCAACCAATTCCATGGATGCAGCAGAATGGAGCAGAGTGTCATTCATTAGGAACCCACTGTGTGGGACACTGCAAACTCAGACCAGTCAGCAATAGGAACCTTTACATACAGGGAGTGGTTAAGAAATGATTGTGAAAAATTGGCAGTCAAGTGCACATATTGTTTAATCCTAGCAACTGTGTGTGGGCTTTGATTCAGGTTGCTCGTCTGGCTGCAGTGCCCACTGACCTATCCCAAAGCCCACATGGGTGCTCAATACAGACTCATTTACTGACAAGTTTCTTTACACTGCCACAACATACTCCAGCCTAGAGGGTAAAGTTCCCCCCTCTTTGTGTCCGTTCCCCCCCCCCGCCCCCCTCAAGGAGGGCAGCTGATGTTCTCTGACCAAAATCCCAGAACTTGGTGCAGAAAAACACTAGTGTTGCATTCAATGGCTTGGTGTCCAACTGGAGACTACTCAAGTGTGGGGGTCAGTATTGGGAATGAGACTGTTTAATAACATTATAAGTGACATGGACAGTGAGACTGAGTGCAGCCTCAGCAAGTTTGCAGATGACACCAAGCTGAGTGCTACAGTTTGGTGGCAGGATCCCTGGAGGGCAGGGATGTCATACAGGGGTACCTTGCAAGGGTAGAGAGGTGAGCCTGTGCAAACCTTATGAAGATAAACAGGGTCGAGTGCAGGTCCAAGCACTGGGCCAAGGCAATCTCAAGCATAACAACAGGCTGGGCAGAGAATGGACGTAGAGCACCCCTGCAGAAAAGGACTTGGAGGCGTTGGTTGATGGAAAAACAAATCAACATGAGCTAGCAGTGTGTGCTTGTGGCCCGTAAATACAATCTTATCCTGGGCTGCATGAAAAGATGGGTGGCCAGCAAGGTGAGGGAGGCGTTCGCCCACCTCTTCTCTGCCCTTGTGAGGACCCATCTGCAGTACTGCATCCAGGCCTGGGGCCTCCAGCACAAGAAAGATGTGGAGCTGTTGGAGTGTGTCCAGAAGAGGACCACATGGATACTCAGAGGGCTGGATAATCTCTCTTGTGAAGAAGGGCTGATGGTTCTGGGCTCATTCATCCTGGAGAAGCAAAGGCTTCGGGGAGAGCTCTTAGCAGCCGTCCAGTACCTCAAGTGAGCTTAGAGGAAAGCTGGGGAGGGACTATTCATCAGGGATGTGGTGTCTAGACAAAGGAAATGGTTTAAAACAAAAAGAAGGGAGATGTTAAAGAGACTTGTTTCTTACTCAGAAGGTGGTAAGGCAGTGGCACAGGCTACCCTAGAAGCTGTGGATGCCCATCTATGAAGGCATTCAAGCCCAGTTTGGATGGGCTTCCCTGAGCAGCCTGATCTGGTGGGTGGCAGCCCTGCCCACTGCAGGGGGGTGAAACTTTGTGATCTTATATTCCCTCCCAACCCAAACCATTCTATGATTAGTAACATACAGTAATGTTAACATCAAAAGATATTCCCAAAAATGAAAAGTAAGATTCAAATTAAGGGAAACACCTAGTAAATAAAGGAACCAGCTTATGTGGCTTTAATTAAGTTAAAGATTAATGAGAAAGACCATAAACAGAAAACATAAGGAATCATCAATTAGTTCTATTATGTATCAAATTAGCTGACTCTGTATACATAAAGCTCTGTGGGTAAAATGAACTACACTTGAGGAGCTCTTAGGTACTTCTAACTAGCAGTAAATCAGCTACATTTCATTATTTCCTGCTGATGTTCCTACTGGAAGTATATTCAACTCATTTTTAAACAAAGTATTTTCTTTACTCAAATGGCAAACAAATCACTGATTAAATGGAGAGATAACACACCCAGATGATTTGCATCAATGTAACTGCACCTCAAGTCCTATAATTATGCATTATAACACCACTGTGAAGGGATTGAACCAAAATTCCCCTTGCAAATAAAGCCAGAGTTAGTAATTGCTGCAAAATGACGTTACTAATTTATTTTTTAGTATCAACCCCCGAGGGTTGTTGAAATCCCAGAAGGTCCTAAGTCTGCAAAACAGGTGTAGATTTAGCTCCCTAGCCTTTTTCATTGTATTTTGAGTTTACTTATCTAATTTTTTTTTTCCTCCAAAGGCTGTGTGCACACAAACATTTTCAATCCACTACTACAAAAACCAAGGGGCAGAAAAGGCAAGCAGCAAAATGATGTCCACTAAATCCTCATTGCTTGGCCTTCACAGTGGGCTATAACAAACACGCTGCTGACGACCACACCACTGACGTCAGCACTTGCATCCCAGCTCCACTGCAGAGATCCACATTATCCCATCTGGTAATGCCTTTTCCATGACCACAAAGGACTTGCCTCAGCTTCCTCTCAAGCCCAGTGAGGGTAAGAGGGCAACTCCAAACCTGCATGGAGGAGATTGTGGGCAGGATAGGCAGGCTGTGGCTGCTCTTTATGTTACAGTTATTTGAGGGAGGCATTACTAGTCATGGCTTGGATTAGAGACAGAAAAAAAGTGAAGCAAGCACCACTTGGAGTGGAAAATAATTTGGCTTGTTGCACTTTTTTCTGTAGTGTTTATATATGAATCTTCAAAAAGGTTTCTTATTGCACATCCTCTAAAAACACCGTGACAAATAAACAGTCTCACGCTCCAGTGACAATCTTCAATACTGCATTTGAGGAGCCACATTCCAGCCTCAGATTTGCTGCCCATTCTACCTCAAAACACCAAACCTTAAACATATTTCAGGAAAAAAACATAAAATAAAATTCCTTATACCTTATACCACATTTCTGGCTCATGTCCAGCAGAACCGCTGGATCCTTCTCTGCAGGGCTGCTCTCAATTAGTTCTTCCAGTCTGTACTTATATAAGGGTCAGCCCTGACTCAAGTACTGTGCTTTGCACTTAGACTTGTTGAACCTCATTAGGTTCACATGGGCCCACTTCTCCAGTTTATCCAGTTCTCTTTGGATGGTGTCTCTTCCTTTGGTTGTATCAACTGCACCACTCAGCTTGGTGTTGTCCACAAACGTGCTGAGACTGCACTCAATCCCACAGTCTAGGCCATTGATAAAGATGTTAAAGAGTCCCAGGATGGACTCCCAGGGGACACCTCTCATTTTACACAAGGTGTTGTTCTATCCCTAGGACTGGACCCAAGCAAATGCTGGAGTAGTCTCACTGTTCCTGTAACACCACAAGTAAGAAATTAAGTGGTACCAAAGACTGTAGTCCAACAGATACTGGATCAAACATGGTATGGGAAGAACTGCTTCATGTATTTAAAACAGATTTCCAAAAGCACAGCAATTGAACCAGTCCTACCATGACCCTCTCCTGGAAATCTCAGTCAGCCAACAATTTCCTTCACGCTTGAGTTGGAATTTAGCTGAAGCAAAGATTGAAGTACCTGATTCCTTGTTCTTTGAGTAAAGAGAAACACTACTGATATCCTGGCAGGGCAAGTTTCCCTGCCCTGTGTGCTATGTCACAGGAACTAGCTGTAGAGACAAGATGTTCTCTGTAATTACCTAGGAACATCTCTTGTTTACTTTGGGTGAAACTCCAGTGATGTCCCACCCCTGTGTGCAGAGCATGGACTACACCTCTGTTTTACCTGTACTGGCAAAAACACATACATAGAGGAAAGATCAAGAGATTACAAAGCAAAAGTTTTTTTTTCAGTATTCTGGCCATAGGTATTTGGGAGCAAGGATGTGCATAGACAGGTCTGGGGTGTTGCAAGCAACTGCTGCATGCTGCTGTATCATTTTCAAAGTCATTTTCTCACCTATCTGCAGCATTTGGATTAGCTGAGTTGCATACAGTCATTTGCAGACCTACTTTATATCCAGCTATCCCAAGGTGATCACTCAACCTCCAGTTTTGATTTGGGATGGCACATGTTCACAATTCATGGCATCTGCCCAGCAGCAGTCTGGCCCAGTGAAAGCACTGGATTTACATCCCAGCCACCTCAAAGAAGAAAATCCACTTTTTTTTTTTTTTAATAAAAAAACATCTCAAAATTGCTTGTGGGATGTTTGGGAAATCTCCAGATGTGCTAAAGGCTGAGGAGAAATGGGAATGGTGCTGCCTCTTTCTTTGCGCATGTGCATGACCCACTCCAGCCTTCCAGTTCCATTCACTCTCCAACTTCTGGATTTAGTTGTTTCAGTCCTGGGCAGCCCTCGCATCCACCATTACTGAATGCAAGAGGAGGGGGCATTTTCTTGTCTCTCACATACTCACATTCTGCCTCACTGTCTGTGAGGCAAAACTGCTATGCTTGTCCTTTCTCATGGAAGGTGCTCTAC
Source organism: Odontophorus gujanensis (assembly GCA_013399175.1). Classification (NCBI taxonomy): domain Eukaryota; kingdom Metazoa; phylum Chordata; class Aves; order Galliformes; family Odontophoridae; genus Odontophorus; species Odontophorus gujanensis. The sequence continues at coordinate 71,819 of VXAB01004364.1, forward strand.
TAATGCTTAGATACCCTTGTTTCCTCTTTGATGCAAGTTATAGATGCATAGCTACACTTTAATCAAATAAAACATGTCATTCAATACCAAAAACACAGTTGTCAAGTAAGTAATACTGAAGCCCTTCTTCATCTGTCTGTGTTTAGTGGAGGAAGGGAGGGACAACAAAATTCTGTAAAAGCACAAGGGTCTTATTTAAAAGATATTTTGGGAAGTTGAAAGCAGTAGCTAATTTTACAAGGCATTCCGTTCCCCAGGTTGAGAATGAAATGTACAGAAATGCAGACCAGGGCTGCAGCCTCTGCAGGTATGCCTTCTGTCACTCCAGTGTATGACTTTTCTGTACTCAGTCTGCTTTTCCTATGCTTTCTGAATGTGGTTTCCTCTGTATTATCACTTCTCATTTTCCATCTGGTGTGACCTCTGCAGCTTGTTTTCTCCATGCTGTGCTCCTGGTTCTGGGCTTGCTTCTGCACAGGCAAGACCACCAACCAGGCTAATGCAGACTGAAAAGATCAGTATTCAGACTGACCCCAACATAGATAAAAGCAAATTTTCTCTGCTTTGCTAAATATACAAAAAGTGAAAGGCCATTTTCCCACATCACACTTCATCACAAGAATCTCTGACAACGTGAACAACCCAGGAGAAAAAATGTGTTCATCTTAAAAAGCTAAATGCACTACTTTTCACTCTTTTCTAATAAATCCCAGTTTGTACGCTACAGTCCAAAAAGCATTGACAAAGAAAAGCCCTCAAGCATAAAACTAGCTCAGAGCTGAGTGGCTCCCTAAGTTCTCAAAATAGTTTTTTGTTTACAGATGTCAGATACCCAAGGATAAATAAAATCTCACTTATTTAACTTCCTGAACTGTAATTTACCTACTATAAACAGAACTGTTTAATTCTCATCTGTATCAGTTAAAAAAACAAAAACAAAAACAAAATCTTCCTTTTCTAAGAGAAGAATCAATACCAAGACATTCAGATTCTGTTTTTCACTAATGTGAGAAGGTCTGAAGACCACCAAGCACTAAGGAAAGATGCTCTATTTACAACGTAGCATCTTTTTTTGATGGAGCACATCCGACACCAGCAATCTGCTTTCTTTGCTGTGGGTAATCCTATGTGAGAGCAATGTTAACATTTGGTTTTACCTTTTTGTGAGAGAGGGATACTTTACACAGGAGTGCACCATGGGATTTTTTATTTTTTTAAATATATGCTCCAAAGCTGACACTACCATTGTGATCCAAGGACTTAATCCGATTTTGTGCTGTTACTGGAAAAAATGAGATATTCACAATGCAGATAGGCCATTCCCAACAGGAGCATAAACTTCTTCCCCAGTCCTCATACCAGGAGACTATTGGACAATCTTAATTCTTCTGTAGATTATTCTGATTATTGCTTTCCTTTGTTTGTGTCTATACTGAACCATTTTTAGGGTATGATCACCTGGTAGCAAAAATAAATGTTTATGTTGCTCTCATCACCAAGTAGATTATTAAAGAGATGAAGCTTAAAGAAAAATAAAATAAATAAAATAAAATAAAATAAAATAAAATAAAATAAAATAAAATATAAAATAACAGTACTTTCAGTAGGAATACAAGATGTTGCGTGACATACACATCAAACGCTTGTACCCACCCACCTCCAATGCCACTCCACAGCAACTTCAGGTTGGCTATAAAAATACTCCAAGGGAGAGGACAGAAAAAGTTGTCAGCAGGAATTCTGTTAATTGTCACCAAAAACCTTTAGCTAAATCATTTCCTGTCCTCTGAATCCAGCTGGAAATACTTGCCAGCAAGAAAGCAGCCACATAATCGCACGGCCCAGTCACTCTCTCTGAGACAAACAGAGGAAACTGCATCCTATCATAAATCTGTCAGTCATATACCAAATGGGTATCATGAGGGCTGGGTTTTCCCCCCTCTGATTATCACTTGGCAGGCACACAGAAGCAGAGTTTGATATACTATTTGTATCGTGTGCTTTTTTGACAGCCTAATCCCACAGATTCAACCTTTCACAGACCTGGTGCCAGAGCAACAAAGCAGATCCCTCAATGGGGAGACCAAAGGGAGCTGGGGAGACCTGCATGTGTTGCTGCCCTCCCACTTATCTGCAGGGTGAGCTTATATGAGAGACTGATACATATATATATATACATTTAAAGTAGCACTGCCCTTCTTTCCGTGCTTTCGTTAGATGAGCTGAGGATTGAAGATAAATATGAAGTTTATTTAATGCAAGCTGATAGTCATTGTTTTGACATGTCTGGGCATATTCAGGGACTAGGTAGGTGGGTAGAAACAAAATAGCAAAGAAAACATCCATGAGCTTCAGTAACAGAAGAATCGTGCCCAAACTTTTTCAGAAGTAACTGTAAGTGGAAAGGAACATCAACATCTACCCCTCAGCCTGGTGCTTGATTGCAGGCAATCAAGCACAGCCACAAAGTCGAGTTCTGTGTAGGTCATAGGGCAGGATGGGGATCAGAAGGGAAATAGACACCAAGAAGTAAATTGAAGGAGCTACAAAGAAGTTTGGGAATTTGAGGAAGTAGGGGCATCTGAAGGACAGGTTGGCATGTGGACAGAATGGTCCATGCAGAGCAGGTCAAGGCAGGCAGCAAGATGTGAGGAAAGCCCCGTAGGTGGAAGGAGGCTTCAGGCATGCATTTTGGATGCTGAGGGCTGTCAGAAAGACTAAGGCCTATAGGCAGGGTTAGGTGATCACCTAACAACAGCCACCCAAAACTCACTGACATATTTTGGCCATTCTTGCCAGGGCAATTCTGGCAAAGACAAAGGCCTGCAGTAGAGACAGGATTACAGCCTGGCTCTGGTGGCTCCAGATCCAAAACACAGCCAGGAAGGCACCATGGTTCTTTTGTTGCTTACTCTCACCCTGCTTTCTGCAGGAAACATCAGTTACTGTGGTAATAAAAAGTGGTAACTGCTGGAGTAATAATCATTTTGTATGCAAATTCAAGTATCCAGGCACGACAGCCTGGGGGAAAAACAAAACAAAACAAAATAGGCCACAGCAATAACAAAAGTAGACCAAGTACAAGGTCCTGCACTTCAGTCACAACTCTGTGTACTGCTACAGGCTTGGGGCAGAGTGGCTGGAAATCTGTGCAGCAGAAAAGGATCTGAATGTGTTAGTCGACAGCTGGCTGAATGTGAGCCAGCAGTGTGCCCAGGTGGCCAAGAAGGCCAATGGCATCCTGGCTTGTATCAGAAATAATGCAGCCAGCAGGAGCAGGGAAGCAATTGTCACCCTGTACTCAGCTCTGGAGTGGCCTGGCCACACCTCGAGTATTGTGCTCAGTTTTGGGCCCCTCATTAGAAGAAAAACAGCAAACAGTCTGCCCTGGGAGGTGGTGGAGTCACCCTCCCCAGAGGTGTTTGAGAAATGTGGAGAGGCGACACTGAGGAACATGGCTTAGTGAGCATGGTGATGATGGGTCAGTGATAGGACTGAATGATCCTAAAGGTCTTTTCCAACTTTAAAGATTCTACTAAAAAAACCCAAACAAACAAAAACAGGCAGGCAGGTAAACTATTATTTGCAAAAATAAGAGCCTGAAGTAAGGCTCCTAGATTGTTCTTTTTTTTAATAAATAATTTTGTTTCCAGAAGCACCGAAGAAAATATTTTTAAATTTTCCTAAAAAGCTTACCTAGTTTATCTGATGTCTTATCAGGGCATCAACTCTGCTGCTGAGATGTGGCTTTGAAAATTCAGGTCTCCAAACATTGTATTCTTATAAAAGCAGTTACTAAGCACAGATAAAGTCTTCCAGGAATTATTTTATTTCAGGGAAGAGGCAGTATACTATAATGTTTTATTTTTCTTCTTAACCCTCAGCTTCATCACAATTTCTAGTGTGGGAGTTATGCTTATAGTGCTGCACTTTAGTCTTCCAGCAAGAGCCTAGCAGAGACAACGGTCACATTATTCTTGTTGGCTTCACCTTACAGCCAAAGAATATAAACAAACAAACAAAAAGAACCCTCCACCGAGAAAACAGAGGAGAGCTCTTACAGGAGAGTGAACAATGTGTCAGAATCGTCGTGCAGTACTACACTGCACTAACAGACCTGTAATCAAGGAGCATGCACAGTCCTTTCTTTCCCCCAGTATATTTAGCTCAAGCACCCACACTTTCCTTAGCATTAAATTCACCCCAAACTTCAAGAGTTTCAGTAAAGACCCTTGCATACCTCAGCATGAGTCATTCATATACTTTGCTGGGTCTTGCAGCAAGTCTCAATCCATACTAAAATGTAGCAGCTTGTTTTTCTTTAATCTGCAGTGTATTTAATATGTAGGGATCGTATTCAATCCCCTATCAGTGAAAAAGCCAGGACTTGATAAGTCATATGATTCTCCAAAGATAAGGAAGCAGACTCCTGGCTGGCTGGTTTTATAAAGGTTTCAATAGGTCTGCAATTATCAGTGCAATCATGAACCATATGACACTTCTGATCTGTCATTCTCTGGGCAATTCTTAGTTTAATCTACAACAAGGAAAAAACTGGCATAAATAAAAAAAGAAGTGAGGCAGAGAAGGAGGGAGAAACAGAAACCAAATCCCATATATGGCTCTGGGCCAACCAAATCGAGAGGAATATGTCAATATTGCTGTCAAATTCAGAATAAACACAAATATTATTTCTGCTGTAACTGAAAGCCAAGGCAGCCATGTTCAGTCCCATCTGGCTCCTTGCTGCCTGTCCCCACAGATGATGTGGAGGAAGATGAAGCTGAGATCATTGAGAGAGAAGAAAGGGAAGTAAAGAGTGAAGCCAGAATCCATTTGTTCCACTGCTCATAGAGCAATTTGTTTAGGTAATTGCCAAAGTAAAACATAGAAAGAAAAACATCTGTGAGGAAAAACTGGTAGGAATGATCTGGCTGTACATTTGCTTCCTACTCCCCATCAGTCAACAGCCTCTCACTATCTGCAATGCAAGAAAGGCAGAGGGGGAGTTTTGCTTTAGGGCTTTTTTGATAGCTTTACGATTCAATTTAAACAACAAACATGGAGGAAGGAGAGCAAACAGACCGACTGCCTGTTTTTCAATGCCTTAGAAACAACCTAAGGGTTAATGAGGCGCACTGTGGTCTGTAAACCCAGCACTGGCACAGGCATCAGTCTGCCACTGGCAGCACTGCTGTTTTCTTTTGTGCCTTTCTCATAACTTCCCAGCAGGGCTAAATTAACAGACCCTGTGAGAAAGACCCACCTCTGATCATAAGGGAATTAGATTCTCCTTCTTTCCAGCAAAGAGGATAGGAACGATCAAATGTGAAAAATGCAACAAGTGATGGCAACAGCGTCTGCATTTCTGGAGGACAATAGAGGGGCAGTGCTGGAATTAAGAGCATTTTAAGCCAAATTCAGGGCTGGTGCCAGGGGAAGAGAGCTCTGTCACAGACTGTTACATCTGCTGGGAGTAAGGCTAAATGGGGCCCATTGAGCACGACGAAAACATTATGAGGTTATTACAGCAACTTGTTTGAAAATGTGCAACGGGAAACCAGCAACACCAGATGAATACAAAATCCGAGCCCAGGAGCAGTGTCAGGCAGCATAAATAAGGTTTTGTCCTCGTGTCCATTATGAACCTTGTGTTTGTTGTCTGGGACATAACCCATTCCCTTAAAAAAAAAAGTAATCAGAGGGCTGGAATTTGTCAGGCCAGCCTCCATCCTGCTGCAGTGTCTGTGCAAACTTCAGCTCTGCTCAGACTCCTGCAACAGACAGGAGGAGAGCAGAGGGGAAAAATAAGAGAACAGCAATTGGCCAAAAGGTTTCAGCTCCATTTGCCATGTAGGATGGTTAGAGAAACACTAGATGATGCAACTTCTAAAATCCCTTTCGAAGTGTTGGCCCGAGCTTGTTATCAGCAGCAAGAGAGAGATGCAAAGAGTTTCACAGACTTTCAGGTCTCACAGCAAATGGAACAGAAAGGTAAAGCCTAAAGTCCCATGTTATGGGCAGCTCCTCTTGCCTCTTTGCCTAAGGAGAACAACAACACAAAGCCGAGCTACAACACAGCACTTTCAGCCAAGGCAATGGAGTGGATGTCTCCTAATTAAATAGTTAATATCTTCAAAAAGGCCCAAATTGTATTGCCTTTTCAAATTTTATAAAAAGACAATGGTTCATCATAAAAATTGAAGCTTTGCAATTAATATTTTTCTTCCATTTTCAGAGAATTTGAGATGGAAAAAAAAAATAACCCTAAAGAACAGTGACACTTTGTAGAATGAAACCATTGAAATAAATTCTTTCTTCTTGTTTTTTTAAACTCTCCCAAGGAAAAAGTCTAAGATGAATTGGTGAGGGCTTGTCTGAGCAGGAAGCATTTATCTGCTCGCTACACAGCTGTAACCATGTCAGTGCCTGAGTCTTTTTACCGCAGCCTCTTCAAGCTCAGCTAAACAGTTTTCAATATCATAAGCTAAGCTTTAAAGTAAAAAAACATAATTAACAAAAAAATAAGAATGCTTGTAGCAAAACAGGGGTATTCACATGGGTAGTTAAAACCAAAAGTAACACAAGAATACACTCATGACTTGGCTTTCATGTCTAAACTTTCCCACAGAGACGATTTCTCAGAGGAAACATGGGGGGTGGGAGGGAAATGAGGTGGGAAATGAAGATACCTTCCCAATGAAAGGCGGAATGGGAACCAGAAGCAAGTAAGAACAAGGCCTGAGAAGCATTCCTTCAGATGTTGCTTTCCTTTATCTTTTCTACTCTCTCCCCCATTCACTTTACAAGAAGAAAGGGATGAAAATGGGAGGCAGAAACCCATAGATGAAGACTAGTGTGTTTGAAAATGATGTGGTTTTTATTTTATTTTTATTTTGTTGTTACTGTTTTGTTTTGAATTTTGAAGAAAAGACCTGAAATCTCTATTAGAGATATCAAAATGTGACTTTCTCCATAGTTTCCATTGTCACATTGGACATTTGCCATTTGGTCCCATGGAACGTACAGATGGGGACACAGACCCTTGGAAACAGCACAAAATGTCCTCCAGAACGAATGCTGTGCCTCTGAACAGAGGGATGTGGTGGGCTCTGCCTGTTTTGTAAAGACCAGGTAAAATAACATCTCTTGGAAATCAGTGCTAATTGTACCCTAAGGGTCTTTTTCCCTGGATGGAAGGGGTGTGTTACCATGACCATGCAAGAGCTGCCATGTCTGTCACAGAAGGCCCAATGCCATAAACACATAGGAACATCCAGAGCATACAGGCTCCTTTTTCCCCACCATGTGTATTTTTGTCTTCCCTAACACCCAGTCACCAGCTGTCTGTCTTCCAGAAATAGACAATTCCATCCCTGCTGAAACTAAGACAACAGCAGCACTCCAAACAGTCAGAAACATCTCCCAAATTTTGCAAAAGACGTATGCGCTGACAGCCAATGTGAAGGCATATTGCTGCATGCCAATAGACAACTCAAACACAAGAATCTTCCCTGGGAACATGGTAGAATTTAAACAGAAGTTGGAAAACCACTATACTGACCAATTCAGTAGAATGTGTGCTATCACCATGCTTCCTACCCGTGATGTTGATGCAAAACACTGAGTGCTGGCCTGGTTTGCACTGTGTGGGCTGCATGGCTATCAGCACTGCCAGCTTCAGACATTCACAACAGCAATGAACTTGGCCTAAGAGAGCTCAAATAATCAGTCAAGCCCTGTTTTCTGAATTTCTGGGGGCACACAGGAAATGTTTGATGTTCCAGTCTTTCCTGATGCAAAGGAAATTGAATGTGGATAAAAGGAAGCAAGAACTGCCAAGCAACTACTTGTTTCCAGGTGCTGGGGCTTTAAAAGTTATGAAAAAACGTCACTGTAAAAATATTATCTGTGCAATAGTCTGTAAAACTCAACAGTTTTAGGCTGTTTTGGGTGTTGCAGTAGGGGAGACCCCTGAAGAGGGCTGGATATGAACTGAACAAAAAAAAGCCAGGGAGAGAGCTGGAGAAACAGAGAGACAGGGAGCAAGAGGGGACCAGAGAAGAGACAGAAAAAAACAAGAGAAGCCAGAGAGTACAGAGTCAGAGATGAGCCGTAGGATGTACAGAGGACCCATAGTGGAGCCATAGAGGTGACAGAGAAGCTAAAGAGAAGCTAGAGAGCCAGATGAGAAATAGAGCAAAAGAGACAGTTGCAAGACAAGAGCCAGAGAAGTGCCAGAGGAGAAACAGAGCAGAGAAGGAGAAGAGCAGGAAGCAAGAGAGGAGATAAAATGACAGAATGGTAGGGGTTGGAACAGACCTCTGGAGATCATCAAGTCCAACCACGCTGCTAAAGCAGGTTCTCTACTGCAGGTTGCACAAGGAAGTGTGCAGGCTCTTGAGTATCTTCAGAGAAGGAGACTCCACCAACTGTGGGCAGCCTGTTCCTGTGCTCTGTCACTCTGACAGTAAAGAAGTTCTTCGTTTGTGTGGAACTTCCTGTGCTACAGTTTCTGCCCGTTGCCCCTTGTTCTATTGCTGCTCACCACCAAAAAGAGTCCACCCCCGTCAACTGGACTCTTGCACTTCAGATATTTATAAACAGTGATGAGATCCCCTCTGAGACTTCTACAGGGTGAAGAGTCCCAGGTCTCTCAAAAAAGCCAACATGAAACCAGAGAGGAGACAGAGAAGCCAGAGATGCAAGAGGGAGATGACTGAGAGGAGACAAAAGGGGGAAAATGGTGCCAGAGAGGAGATAGGAGACAAAGCTGCCAGTGAAGCAAGAGAAGCTAGAGAACCAGGGGAGCAAGAGAAGAGCCAGAGACACCAAAGAAACCACAGAGAAGCCAGAGTGGAGACAGAGAGCAGACAAAAAGCCAGATTACATCGCGCTGAGACAGAAATACTTTCAGACAGGAGTCTGCTTCTGGATGAGCTACATTTATTTATAAGTTTTGCTGCATTTAGACAAAAATGGTACTTTTGATCATTTCTGATTTTATCAAAAGGCTTTCACCTCATATTTGACCATGTGCCTCTGTTTCAATTTACTGAAAAAGTGAATTATGAGCTCAATAACTGTGCTCTAGTGAGAATTACAGGAAGCCAGATAATTTTTAAAAATCTTATTACGTTATGCTTCTATAGCTCCTTTGCGCAGAGTTCTAATTTAGAACTGAAGAGTCAGTGTAGCACGCGATGTGATAATATTTTACCACATTTGACACTGCAAAGCAAACGCATTACGTTTCTCAAGAGGTCCAAAGTTAATTCAGAAGGGTGCAAATGGGAGTAAGACCTGGGGTGCGGTGTTTCCCATCCAGCTGCAGCTGGGGCCAGGGGCTTCAGATCCCTGGATGGGGGCAGATATTGCACCTTCAGGTGTTGGTTAGGACCTCTTTCAGATCACAGCAAGAAGAGTTCTTGGAACATTGCCATCAGGGTGCTCCAAAATGATGATTCATGCATGGTTACATGGCAATATTTACTAAGCTCTCAGGAGGGAAATCCATTAGCGGAGATTAGTCAGCTGTCAAGAGCCCATTCCCTCATATAAGAGTTCTGTTCTCTAAATAAAAGTTCTCATCTGTAACAGGAACTTCCACCCCACCACCTACTTGCTCATTTCATAATTCTGTAACCGGTGAGTTGGGACATGCCATTGTGTTTTCTAAGATTGCAGAGGAAAGTAACACAGGAGAAACTGACAATGAAAAATGAAGATTTGACTGCAGCAACTTTTCTCACCATGAAGATTTGACTGCAGCAACTTTTCTCACCATAACTGAGCATAATCAAACAGCTTTTGATTTATTCAGAGCCAATTCTGCCTGTGAGGAAAACAGACTCGACTGGATGCAGCTTCATCTCCGCCCAAGCACAGCAGCCACCTCGAGTGTGTGCACTGAGCTCTGCAGAGTAACTCCTTTTGGATGTTCAAAGTGCTGCATCCTTCCAGCAGGACACACCACAGCCTCCAGGAAGCCACTTTGTGGGTCAGAAGATATCACACAGTTGTTTTTTTTTCTCTGTACACACGAATACTTGGGGGGTATTGATTAACACACTGGTTACCATTCCTCACTCTATGCAAAGAATAACTCAGCATTCCAATGGAAGGAACCTGGGCAACATGGCATGACAGAAGAGCTGGCAGCTACTACGAAGCATGGTGTGCACAAACAGAAGGAATAAACGGCTCAGTCAGCAGAGCAAGACTGATTCCTAGACACATGGCTACGGGGTTTGTTTGAGCAAGACTCATTCCTGGACACGTGGCTATCTCTACGCAATGAGAGCTGTGGTTTTCAAGATGTCCAGCTGTAAGAGCTGTAACAAAAGGCATTGCTCCTTCAGTGTTCTGGGTCCAAAAGGTTGTTCAGGCTTTCCCAGATGTATCACTTGGTTTAGGAAATATTGCAGCTGCTGCCTACAAATATTTTTCTCTTGCATGCTTTGAAATAAACCTACCCTAAGCAGAACAGACAAGGCATACTGCAGGCCCCTCTCATGCAAAAGGTGTTACCTTTGGAAGCCACTCCCAGCTCTGTGAGAGCCTCACATCTGCAGGTGCCATTTTACTTCTTAGCACCGCTCTTCTCGCCTCTGGAAAACAGCAGTAAGTCAAAGCAGCAGGAGTACAAACTTTGTCTTTGCCTTCAGTTTGCTTCATGCCACACCAGGTTTTTCCCTTTGCCGCCAGGACAGCACAAACCCTGCCAGGTCGGGTTACTGCTCTGTCATCTGGCTCTCCTAAGCCATATGTTGAAGGTCCCCCCGAGGAGGCCCTCGTGTAACATTTCAGCTCCTGGAGACCAAGGGGTCTTTCATCCGAACAGGAACAGCGATGGGAGCAACAGCAGCTGAGAAGCGTTATGAGTTGTCTCTGTGCTACAAGGTACTTGCCCATGAGGGATCTTCAGCTGAACGGAGCAGCAGCGGTGAGTACAGAGGCTTTTAAAAAGTCTACAGCCCACCCCAGATCTAGCTGTGGGTTGAAACAAATAGACTGGAGGGCTTCTAACAGATGCTGCTTTAAGCCTTGCTTCATTTTACACCTTCCTGCTCCCTCACAAGATAAAACAGACTGATCTAAAGCACATGTGGTTTGGTTTTCTTTTTTCCTCCCCTTTCCCTTACAGATCGAAAGTGCAGTGAAGTAGCAGCACGTATCTGCTAGCAGGGTGCACAGGGGCAGCCCCACACTGCTGCTGCCAGAGGACGGATGTCCCCAGCAGCCCCACAGGCACCGTCAGCAGGTGTCCTGCCGCAGGGTCCTGCTCACTCCCAATGCAACTTTCACCTGCGCTCCCTATTCTCTTTGCACTGGCATGTGCTGGTGTAAACACGTCCTCTACGGTTGTCAAGGAGTCAGATAACACGTGTGAAGAAACAAAGGCCCGGCAAGGAATCCCAGATGCAACAGTCCTTGTGGGAAAGATATTCTGTTTTCCAGTGCCAGTATTTGCCTTTCAGGGCGCGATAACTCAGTACAAGGTAATGCTGTTAAATGCACTTCTTGGTAGAAACCTTCAGCAAATAGGCATTCACTTTATTTTTAAAATTAACTCAATAAAAGCCTCCCTGAGAGTTGCGCTCTAAAGAATAAGAAACGATGGTAAAAACGTAACCACTGCTCTTTTCCAATCTAACAGTCACTTACAAAGCCAATAGAGAAAACCCACGCACAGCGTGTACTTCATATACCTGCAGCATGAAGAATGTGAGGTCTTTGAAGCGGAGTTGTTTTGTTCTCTTAAATGTAGTGACAAGCACTACAGAAAGATTGAGGTTCACCAGCTCTGGAACGCCAGCTCATTTGCAGCTGTTTCTGGACTTGTTTTTCCTATTTAGACCATGCTATCTGTAATGTTACAGGGGCTGCTCCAAAAGTAATGCCTTTTATTTTATGATGATGACCTACAATATCAGAGGCAGACATTGGTGGTATGGCAGTAGAGGTTGAACCTTTACACCAGTATTCCATTACATTTCACTGCTGTGTGACAGATGGCAGCAGGGGGCAGTCTGACAAACATGGAAATGCGCATGAAGTGTGTCACTGAATTCCTCCACATGGAAAAAATGGCACCCATTGTCATGTCCATGCTTGGTGAACATTTATGGACACCAAAGGGTGGATGTGAGCGTTCTGAGGTGGTGCATTTCAGCAGTGACAATAGTGACATGAAAGACAAGCCATGTTGCTGACAGGCAGATTTGTATGAGTAAGGCATGCAGCTCTTGCTCATCACTGGTGAAAATGCATAGCTGATGGTGGTGACTATGCTGAAAAATAGTGTTTTGTAGCTGAGAATTTGCTCTATGAACCAGCATTATTGTGTTCTTCATCTCTATTGTAGTTTCCATGGAAATAAAAAGGAAGCATTACTTTCAGAGCAACCTAGATAGAATAGGAACACCTAACTCCTTTCTTTAATTCTGTTGATCTTCCTTCTTCTCATGGAGCAGGTCACTTTAGCCAGTGGTGCAAATCTGCCAAGATGGCTGGACTTCAATCCCAACACAAACATGCTGCAGGGACTGCCAATGACTGGGGAGACTGGAGCATACCTGCTGAGCATAACTGCCTCTGGAAGAACATGCACCCAGACCACTGCTGTAAATTTCACGATCCATGTTCAGGACAGTATTTTATTCCTGGACACAGAGAAGAGATTGAACCACATACCAAACAGGCACCAGTGAGTACTGCCAGCTGCAAAGGGCCTTTGCCCAAATCTGAATTAAAAATGAAAAGAAAGAAAAGCAAGCCTGCTAGCAGTGGGGTGCTGATGCTCTAGTTGGCTGCTGACAACTCCCTGCCCCAGCTGGGAACTGGAGCTCTTCCTCTATGGGGAAAGAGGCAAGGCCATCAATTACCTTTGCAATATGCTCCCAACTTCCACTGATGATACTGGGATTCTTCCTTCATATAAGAAAGAATAATTTCCAGTCTGATAGACAACAAACGTAAATCTTTTAACTGAATTTCTTTAAAGTCAGCATCATAATGGTAGTATTTCATAAATCCAAATCATGCTGCCGTGCTCTAGATCAGCAGTGGGGTCAAACATAGCTCTTGCTGAAGTTAAAGGAGCACAGAACATTCACATATCCAGTAGGAGGAAGTTTTGGATGAAGAGGTGAGGTTATATATATGTGATATATGTGCACAGGAAAATGGATAAAATTCAAACGAGTATCTTTACAAAAGGTGGGTGAGCGGGGTCAGATTAATATCCAATGCAATTTTGGAATTTCAGTGCCAATCCGGACAGGTGTGGGAAGGAAGTTCCCGTCACTTCTGCTGAAATCATTCTCTCTGTTGGAGCCAAAACTCTGGAAGCACAGGAACGCCTCTACATCGCGTACACAATTGCTGAATATCTTCATCTGGATTCCTCCCTAGTAACCTTGTTGCAGTACACAGATGTGGTGCACAGAGACTTGCAGAACCTGACTGTGCTGGCCAGAGACACTTCACACATTGACTTCACAGTGAACCATTATGTAGGACTCTCCTGGCCTGTCAAGTGTGGAGAGCTTGCTGTGCTCCGTGAATTCATTCAAGTCCTGCAACGCAATATTGATTCACATCATCTCTCACAACTCCTAGGATACGAAATTTCAGGCTGGAGAATTTTTAGGAGAGGAAGTTACAAAAGAAAGTCTCCAAGACAACAGCGCAGGCAATTAATGATCACACCAACACCTATGTTGAAAGTAATTAGAATTACTCAGAGACCAGCTGCAGTTGCTCCCCATCCTTTGTTCTCTGCTGTGCCAAGTCCTTTACTCTTACAACTTACTGTATCACCCACCCAGAGTTTATATGAAGAGAGTAAAACAGCAAGTTACAAGTTGCAGAAGAACATCCATCTTGTAAGCCAAGAAAGTTTAGTCACCTTAAAAATGGACTCAGCACAGGACTTGCCAACTAATAATCCAACAGTAGTTGTTGTGTTTGGAGACACGAGTTCTCCAGAACTTTCACCTTCACTGGTTCCTAAATCAATGATTCTCTTCACTGAGCTAGAAGTGCTGCCCACTAGAGTTCCTGGCATGTCCTTGCTGCTACAGCAACCTGAGCCTCAAATGCCTCAGACAGACTCATATTTCCATTCTAGTGAAACAGAAGTATGTGGATTCCATTTCCTACAGGACATCACCTCAAATACAGACCTGTTTTCCAGACCCATGTACACTTTGAACTATGAACGGCCTCATACCTTGACAGAGGTATTTTCTTCAAAGATGGATCTTCATGTATTTTTGCCACAAGAAATGCCAGATTACAGTGATAAGGCAAAAAACCACTTTTCAAAATCTGAAACGCTCTCCAGTGCATCCCTGTCTCCAGAGGGGTTTCTGTCTCTGTTCCCAAACACTTTGCTAACAGCCACAGCTTCATCTCATTTCACATTTCCCACCAATTACATGTTTTCATCTTTACCGGCATGCAATAGCCTGAGCCAGAAGTTAGCTCATGGTCATGGACGATTTTCTAAGTCTTCTCCGACTATGCCATCATCCAATGGGCTTCCATTTATCAAAGGAAAAAGCACAGTTTCTTCCGTGATCCAAACAGAAGCACAGATCCTCTATTCCATATTGAATTTCCATACTGAAATCTCAGCCTGCTTTTCTAGCTTTTTGTACAGCCCCTTCCCTGGTGAAGCTGAAACACCTTATGAATCAAGTCAGCTCATTCTGTCCCACCCTGACAGCACTCCAGTTCTTACTCTTACACCCCCAAATACACATTCTACTTACGGTAGTAGCATGCTTGAAACACAGAAGCAGTCTGCAAGTATTTTATCCACAAAGGAATTGCACCCAGGCAGAGATCTGGGAACAGGAATGATTTTGTCAAGCATCACCGAGCCTACCCTGGAGTCACACAAAATCTCAGATGTCATTGTTGATGCCATAGAATTAACCCTGGTGACTTTATTTACTGCCACTTCTCATCTGTTCAACAGTATGACAGGTATGTTTTAAGATTTAACTTTCCCTTCGTGTTATTTTCTACTGTGAGAGTCCTAACAATACAGATCAACTTCATTTACTCTGCATCAGCACAACCATGCTGCACTCTGGATGCATCAGCAATGGAGTTCCTTGTAAGGAAAAGTAATTTTATCACTCAACTTTGTACATTTCCCCTAACGACAGCCAGACCCAGCTCTGGTCGTCCTATCTCAGGGAAGATATGGACCCATTGAAAAAGATCCAAAGGAATACAATGATGGTCAGAAGACTATAGAAAACATGACATAAATGGAAATAATTAATCTAGAAGACTGAGGAAAGATGCAAAGTAATGCAATAGCTTGCTGAAAATATGAAAGAACTGTTCTCCACATCCTGTGGGAACAAAAGCAGCACTAATGACTATTACACTTAAGTTGATGTAAGTTAAACACTAGATAAACTTTCTCAGAGCAAGGATAATAAGGCATTAGATAAGATTGCTCAGGGAACACTGTGGATGTAATTAAGAACACAGCAACAAATGTTAATCAGAAATGACACAAATGTAGCTGAGCATCCTCCAGAGTGAAAAATTAGACTAGACATCCCTTATGGTCCTCCTCCAAGTGCATAAATCTGAGTCAGGCTTAAGTATAAGTTAGCCTTCAAGAGATAGCATGTTCATAGGACCAGTTGGGTAAGTCTGAAGGATTATGTCTGAATCTGCTTCCATTATACCTTTAAAAAGATACGTGACAGAATTTAAATACCAATTGAGTTCAGGCATTCAGAGCCAAACCAATCCTTCATTCTACAGCAAAGTCACCGCCCCTATTTGTATAGAACTGACCCAGTAAATGCTCTTCTGAAATATTTTCTTTCTAAAGCACTTCTAGACCTATCCTATCACAGAATCGTAGGGGTTGGATGGGACCTCTAGAGATCATCTAGTCCAACCCCCTTGCCAAAGCAGCTCCCTAGGCCAGGTTGCACAGGTAATTGTGCCTATACCCAGAGTGCAAAACAGCAGCTTGAAATGTTTAGGTTTGTAATCAGGTGTCTAAGCAACCAGCTGTGAAAGCCTAGATAGACAACACTACCATGACACTGCTATTAACATTTGCAAGCACAGTCCATCTAGAGATTTTCAGAACTCTCTTTTCCAGTGAGAGAAACTGACTGAGTAAAGGCTTCACTGATTGTCCAAAGGAGAGGGTGAGCATTACCCAAGCAGGGAATATAATCCTGTTATTCCCTCAAACACTGCGCTTGCCAACAGCATTTTCACCCAATGACTAAAATCTAGAATTGTGATTTACAAGTTATTAAAACAAATGCCTAACACATTAAGTGTGTAAAGTATTGCAAGTATTTTACAATGCTATTGCACAATTTTTTATTGCAGTATTCGGTATTTTAATGGCTGAGAAATTAAGACAAAAAACGCAATATACCAAAGCCCACTGAAGGACAGAGCAATCTCACCGCAGTATTCCCGCTGAAGAGCGGTGCTGATGTATTCAAGGCCCAGGTAACAAATCAGTTCCAGAGATAAGATCAGAAGCCAGCTCACTTTACAGCCAGACATGAGATAAGAGTCTAACTAAAACTCAGACCCACACTGCTTTCCTCTCCAGCTTCCTTCCCATGGTCCTAACCTCACTGGCAGACATAGACAATTTTTAAATACATGCCATAAAGGGTTTTAGAACACATTCCCAACTGTATAGCAAATTATTAAAATAAAATATTTTACATAAATTTAAGCAATCTTCTACCTAACACTACAATAAATAATACCTTGTTTTCACAGAGCTGATTCAGGCACTACCACCATCACACCAGGATGCAAGCAGCTTGCAATTTCCTACCGATGAAACACTACAGTCTACAGAAAGTATAGGGATTCTTCCTCCATCTTCCTTTTCACAAGAGCTTCAGAATAAAACCCCAGGTAAAAAAAATGCTTTTCTACATACTGATGTCATCATCCTCCTTAGTGATCCTGCAAGGTGTTGGTCTCTGGTACCAGAATGGTGTGGTCAGAACACTCAAAGCATCATCCCCTCAACTTTGTGCCTTTTGAATTAACCTCTTTTTTGTATTAGGTAGTAGTATCTGAGGATGAGCTTAGGGCGTTGTTTTACTACATTGTTCCCTTTCCTAGCATTGAAAACACACATAAATGAGATAAATGAGATCTAGCAGGAAGACATGAACATCTCTTTCACAGATTGCGGGAAGTTCTCATCTTCCCTCTTACTCTTTCAGCCTGCCAGCAAGTTTGACCCAATAGTCAGACATTTCCTTTTCAAATTCATCACATTTTACCTTTCTCACAGCTGACTTTAGTGTCTGCTTTTAAATTCATTCACACGAGCCCTATGAACTGGGCAGATGTGTTGCTGCCAAGGCAAATGCTGCCCCAGGCAGTGTATCTGCCATCTCCAGAAGTGGGGTGATGGTGCTGGCACCCTGTGTTTGCCTGATTAACCTGAAATTATTCTCAATGATAGGCACAGCTCAACAGTGCAAAGAAAACACCAAGATTCTCATGAAATTCACGGACAAGAAACCCACGTTTAGTGTTGTCAATAGAAAACGAAACAATAACACATGCTAAGATTGACCGTGTAAGTGAACTCCATCTCTAAATCTAATGCAGCACTCACCATCAGAGCCGTACCAATTCTTTACAGAGCTGAGTGTTGTTTCTTCAAGACTTGCTTCTGTTTCCAAAGAGAACACCTTACTCAGAAACCATACACTTTTCTGCAGTGGGAATCACAGCTTGTGCAAGCACACTGCAAAGAGCTCCTGTAAATTTAATTTGGGAATGAATACAGATCATCTGAGGGAACCCTGCTAACAAGATACCTGTCCCAGACCCTTTGACAATTAAGGTATCAGAGCACTATGCAGCCTCCTGCTGGGCAGCTTCATACCATAGTACCCACTGATTTTCATGCACTATCCAGTTGTACAAGTAAGGACCTCTAAGGTCACATAAATTTCCCGTAACACAAATACTTGGCTGCCAACATGATGTAAATCCATCATTTGAGAAGCATACTGTGGTATTTCTTTGTATTATATTTAGACACATTTTTGGGAAGACCTCACTAACAGATTACACTAGATAGAAGTGTCTTCACATTTGTTTCAAAAAACACACAACTGCTAAACATGCTTCAACATAACAGAAGAATTATAAAGTCACGTGTAAAATTTACACCCAAGAGCACAAGAGATTGTCATTAAGATGTGATCAAGGGTAATGCTTTACAATATTATTATAAGCTTATCTTAAGTTTCAGTAGAAGTGAAGTGAGTCTAAAGTTTCCTTTACCAGTTCTCAGCATTTCCCTTGGTCTTTTTCAGGCCTAAGGCAGTGCGATGTAACGGGCACTCGGTCTTTTTAAGTAATGTAAGGCCCATCAGTTGAATGAAGGCTAAAGAAGAGACAACTAAAGCTTGTTTCTTATTTCTAAAAGAGTGAGAATTATTTATCATACCACGTGAAGCAAATTTAAAAAAAATAATAATAATAATGCTGAACTGTTCTTGTTAGTGTTGAGTTTGAAAGAATACAGATAAAATAAACAAAACAAAGTGGTAGATATAGTTATCATCTGCGTATTTCAGTCAATCTCACACGGAATAGCATGCGAGCTTAAAAGGTTAGGGATGATACAGAAAGTAAAGGTTACTAATGTATTTTGTTCTTAGTGCAATCATGGAGAAATATTTACAAATCTTCAAGGCATCTCCCCAGAAGATGCAGTGGTTGTAGTCAGTTACTCTTTTCAGGTAGGCAAAGCCATAGTTGATGTCCCTTCATGTTAGTTACAGCTCTGCTATGAGCAGATTGCCTAGATGACCTCAGAGGTCTCCTTCCCAACATATTCCATAATCCCTTGAGAATGACAAGACTTCTTTGCTATCATTCAATACCAGGTTTTCTTCATAACCCTTTTCTTTTCCTCATTCCTCTCTAAAGGGCAAACAAACACTTCTCCAAAGGTCGTTCATTCAATCCAATTTGTAACAGCAACCATTGGATACCTGTTCTCTCTTCCTGTATCGGCCAACACATTTTACGATGAGGAAGATGGCAATTCAACTCAGTTATCTTTACAGTTAATTCCAGCCGATGGCTCTCCAGTGGGATCAGAAAGCTGGCTTCAATTTAATATGTCTCAGCAGACTATGCACGGCTATCCCCTTGATATTGATTTCCAGTATTCACCTCAAGAGTTTGTGCTGTCTGCCACAGATTCAGGGGGACTGACTGCCTGGCAGTCCTTTACCATTTCGCTTCTGAAGCCCACACATGCACCATGCCACCTTTACACCATCAGAACCAAAAACAGCTACTACTCCTTCTTGAGAAAGAGGAAAAGGATTAGCTTATTTCTAGAGAAGCTCTCCTTATATTTGAACTCCACCAATCCCAAAGACATCGTGGTGACCACTCTCAAACCTGGGTCCACGCTAATCTCATGGTACAACAGTTCACTGTGTACAAGTGCCAACAGACCTTTCAGCTGGTGTGCAAAAGAGGAAATCCAGGAAGCCTTAAGCAAACTACGAGTGCCGGATGGATATGCTAGCCCGCATTTCATTCAAGCAATGTTACCAGAATACAAGATTGACGTCAACTTCAATATTCCATATAGTGATAACTGCTTTGCCTCCACAAAGCCATTTGGTGGGTCTTTCAACAGTACTGTGCCTACGCTTCAAGGCTGGGATGACTCCAATATCATAAAGCCTCCATTGGCCTTACTAAGCAGTCTTTGTGTCACTGTTGGGCTGGTTCTGCTCACATTAGTTTACTGTTCTTGCAAGTACTACCGCAAGATTCCTGAGTCCAAATTTATGACATTTCAGAGCAACTCCCAGCTTAGCCATGCTGGTGTGGCAATGGATCTCCTGCAGCCTCGGAAAGTACCTGTACACGAGTGTGGGGGATCACCTTCACCGCCCTTACAGCTGCCTCCTTCGTTATCACTTACCTCCCCAGAGCAATACTGTAGGTCAGTAAGGTTGTCTCATATCAGACCATCTTCCCAGCCACCAAAATACCAACTCCCACCCTGTTATCAAGAAGGTACAGCTACCCAAGTGACCAGGGCAGTATCTGTAGATTTAAGATGACATATTCTAAATGACAGCGAGATCAAATATACAAATAGACAGTTTGTATGCAAGGAAGTTCTGTCCTCACCACACAGGAAAAAATTAAAAAAGGCTAAGTAGTTAATTTGTCAGTTTTAGATGGGACATACATTACATAAGCTAAGCCTAATGAAGAGGCATAAGCAGAATCAGAATCCTGAAACTAAGTACTAGAACAAAATGTCAAAAACATAAGGTGAAGTTATCTCTAGATAGGATGGGCAGACCACCATGTCTGTACCACAGTCAGAAAGCGTATACCATACTGATGCTAGTAGGAATGAGTCAGAGTCCAGTAAAACCAACTTCATTACAACGCTACACATTTTGTGAAGAAACAGTAGAACTGTCAGGAGAACCATAAAAGCCAATGTTTCCACTGAAATTTGAAGGCCTACAAGCCCCGAGTCTCTATGTTAACCTATAATTAGATCAGTATTTAAAGAAATATGAGAACTCTGTAACGTGAGACTCTTCCTATGTGATTGTGTAATATACTTTTAAAATTAAATTTTCAAGTTACCAGCTTGCTTTCTTATAGCAAGTCTGGTCCTTACTCTGCTTCTATCCATTACAAATGAAAAAAAAATGATAGAAAAAACTGCATAGAACTTTAAAAACTTTTCAGAGATTACGGAAATCTTTCAGTTTAACAGATTGACATATACAAAGTTCTACCCATTACTTCCTATTGTAGTGTATAAACTACTTTAAAACTGCAAAAGTCATCCATGAGCTTAGCCCTCTTGCACACTGCACTATCAAAGTATCACTAATACCACCGCTTTGAAAGAAGAGGAGATGCATATAGAGTGCCCTTTCCAGAATTACCACAACACTTTACTGGAGAGGGTGGATAGTCAGAGATCATCAGACCACTGACATATAGATTTGTTGATGTAGGGTAGAAGACTAGGTAGTATTTGTACACCTCACACACTGGGAGAGCTCTTCCTAATCAAAGAACAATAGAACAGCTTGGGTTGGAAGGGACCTCAAAGATCATTAAGTTTCACCCCCCCTGCCACAGGCAGGACTGCCAACCACCAGAGCAAGTACTAGATCAGATTGCCCAGAGTCCCATTCAACCTGGCCTTCAATATTGCCAGGGTTGGGACATCCACAACGTCTCTAGGCAACCCGTTCCAGTGTCTCACCACGCTCACAGTAAAGAATTTCTTCCCGATATCTAGTCTAAATCTGCCCTCTTCCAGTTTAAAGCCATTTCCCCTGATCCTGTTGCTACATGCCCTTATGAAAAGTCCCTCTTCAGCTTTCCTGTAGGTCCCCTTCAGGTACTGGAAGGTCACTACAAGGTCTCCTCGGAGTCTTCTCTTCCCCAGACTGAAGAGTCCCAGCTCTCAGCCTGTCCTCACAGGGGAGGTGCTCCAGCTCTCTGATTGTCTTTGTGGTCCTCCTCTGGACCTGCTCCAACAACTCCATGCCCTTCTTGTGCTGGGGGCTCCAGAACTGGATGCAGTACTCCAGGTGGGGTCTTACAAGAACAGAACAGAGAGGCAGAATCCCCTCCTTCAACCTGCTGCTCACCCTTCTCTTGATGCAGCCCAGGATACAGTTGGTCTCCTGGGCTGCAAGGACATGTTGCCAGCTTGTGTAGAATCCTTCATCAGATGACACTCCCCAGAAATCCTTCTTCTCTGGACTGCTCTCAAGACATTCTCCACCCTACCTGTATCTGCACTTGGGATTGTCCTGACCCAGATGTAGGACCTTGCACTCAGCCTTACTGAACTTCATGAGGTTGGCATGTGCCCACCTCTCAAGCCTGTCCAGGTCCCTCTGGGTATAAACCTTTTCCTCTAGCCTGTCAATTGCATCACTCTGCTTGCTGTCATCAGCAAAATTGTTGAGGATGTGCTTGATCCCACTTCTCATGCTGCCTACAAAAATAACAACAGTCCCAACACTGATCGCTGAGGAACCTCACCTGGCAGACTCCATGTGGACACTGAGTCACTGACC
Source organism: Odontophorus gujanensis (assembly GCA_013399175.1). Classification (NCBI taxonomy): domain Eukaryota; kingdom Metazoa; phylum Chordata; class Aves; order Galliformes; family Odontophoridae; genus Odontophorus; species Odontophorus gujanensis. The sequence continues at coordinate 93,964 of VXAB01004364.1, forward strand.
ACATTCTGAGTATGACCACCCAGTCAGTTCCTTATGCAGTGAGGGACCCATGCATCAAATCCATTTGCCTCCGAATTAGCAAGCAGCAGCAGATAGCTAGCCAACAGACAGTGTGTGCACGCTGAAGAGCATAGATGTAAATGCATACTCCTACTGGTAGGAAAGTGAGCAGAACCAGACTCAGTGAAGCAGCAGGCAGATGAACAGTGACTGAGCACAAGTAAGAAAGTGTTGCTATGTACATTAAGATCTTTTTTGGAAAAGCAGTAGTTGCTTTACAAGTGAGATGATTTACTTCTTGCACAGGCCAGTACCATTTGTCTGGGTTTGCAGCGTAAAGTTCTCAAATAAATACAAAATCTTCCAGCTGACAACTTCCAAGTTCCCAGAAGACATTCAGCTATAAGCCAGGTCTGTACATTTGGTGTAAAGGTGAAACCAACAGTAAATTCCCGTAGCCAGAAGACTAAACATAAGGTTGGCAAGTTAAATAAGACACCCTGAGAGGCGTTGTGTGGACCAATCCACACAAAGGAAGATAGGAAGGTGGAACCAGAACACATCCTGAAATGATATTTCGCCATTGTTGTTTTTTTTTTTCAGACAGACTGACCTTGACAAACTTATGGTATCTTTGCATCACTTTCATCCAATTATTATTTTTTTTTTTTTAAAGAGAACTGGAGCACAGAGAACATAGAGATGTCTTTAGGGTAATGACTGTGTTGAGGTGTGATAGTTTGGTACCAGTACCACAGTGAAAATGTTTAGATGAAGGCTTAGGGTCTTTTAAATTACTAAGGGAGTTCATCACTTTTAATTTACAAACAAGAAACACCTTTAATTTCTACTGCAAGCTGAGCTACTGGAGGAGAAACCAGAGTTGTTTTTTGTATCTTTGATCATCCACATTTCAAAATCCAGGCTGAAAGACCAGTTCACACCAACTCAGTAAGTAGTATTTCACCCAAGCAACATATGACTTCAACATATGTAAAGGTTGTAAAAGCAAAGAGACCAGCACAAACAAGGAGGTGTTAGAAGAAGGAAAATGAATGCTCACCTGTCTCCAAATATCATGGCACACAGGAAAGGAACTCCACAAAGGAGGGATCTCCAACAAGAGAGCCTTCCACAGTGGCAGTCAGTCCTTACAAGAGATCTAAGAGGGGTGCAGCCTGGCTCCACCCCTTCTGGTCACACAGGTGAATTGCTTTCACCTGTGCTCCTAGGGCTGATTGGATCTTTCCTTCAGGTACTCATTCAGTGGTTCAGGCTGTGACTCAGCAGTTCCCATACAACATGGAAGTCATACACAGCTTCCTGTGGAAAGCTACATAAATATTAAAATATATCAAAATAGTATCAGGCAAGTACTCTTTTCTCACTGCAAAAAATGGTCCTACAGGTATTTTACAAATCAGTTACTGCCTAATTGTAGCTACCAATGGTAAATATACCTGCATGATATTTGTATTCTGAATTAGTCATCATGAACTGTGGGTATTTCCAGTTTCAGATGAAGAAATGCAAACACTGATTTAGTTATAAGACCTCTTTCTGAGCTTTTCTATATCTACAAACTAATACTTCAAAGCTGTGGAACCTTCTGTTGCTTATACAGGCTAAAATAAACCAATGGAAGCAGATCAGAGGAAAACTGATAGAACTCTGCTAAACTCAAGCGGAAGCATAGAAAGACTGGGAACTAGTTTCTGAATGAGGTTTGACTTTGTATTCCCATAGCTATAAATTCAGAATAAGCCTCCCCTTTATAAGTATTAAGGCCTAAAGCCACAGGTAGTTTGGAGGGTATATTCCATCAAAAAACATTTAATGGTTAGCAAAAATTTTATTTCAATTTTGTTTAAAAAGACTCAATTCCAGCATAACAACCAGAAAGGTTTTGCTTTCTAAAGTTCATTCCTAACAAATTTTAAAAAGCCAACGCTTTGTCTTTAAAACCATTCACGCCCCCCACCCCACCACTTGCATGAAAACCAAGACTGACACATTCTCAGCTCAGTGACTAGGTATTCAGTGTTCGGTCTTTTCAATAACTCTGGATGCCTGAGAAGTTTCCTATAAATAAAAGTATTGATGAATTGAAATCAACAGTATCAGTTATTGATTGAAACTGAAGTTCTTCAAACAGTCAGTCACCACTGTTATTAAATACTGATGGTAAAGGACTTCAAATTCAGATTAACGTTTTTGACAATTTCATCTAGTCCTTGGGAGCAGAGGTTTTCTTCATTCTAATAAAGTCAACTGTACAGTACTTTCAGACAGATTCTACATGCACACCACTCAGTGTGATATGTGGATTTTACAGTTCATAGAAAAATAGAAATACAAAAAAGTGGAAAGAAAACAGAACTAAAACAATTGTACTGAAATGGTACTAATTTCAATTCCAACATCATTGCGTTCTGTGTTTTTTCCCCCACCCTTGTGCAATTTGGCCAAATTCTGTTCAAAGAGACAATTATCACTGTCGTCCAGTTTTTCCATTCTCTGTTGTTTCCATTCTGAAATGACAAGACAACTGGTAAGGATCATCACTGGTAATTCAATCAACAGATTAAGAAAAAAATAAAAGTAGTAATTTTTGTTTTATGATCTTTACACATTTTAATCCCCAAAAGCATAAGGAGTCCTCTTAATGCAAATAAACTACTCATCCATATTGCATTTAACTATTGCTTGAGTATTTGTAGTGATGCATTTACTGATACAAACCCATTTTCTTCTTTCAGATGTTGGTACAGCTCAGCTTTGTTGTTGACAGAGTTCAAACGACCAATAAATTCTTGATGTTTCCTAGAATTGGCAGTATTAATCCTGTTGCTCCATAAAGACAGCAAGGACATTGGCCCTAAAATGGCATGCAAAAATAGGTGAAATCTGTAATTAAATGACTTCTAACAAAGCAATTTCAATTCTGCATTCTTAAAACATCATTATAAAGTTTTAGAAGAAATTAGACTTTAGTAGTACAGCATTATTAAAAACTTTTAAGATTAAAAAGACTTACAATATAGGCTACGTAAATATGACATACAGAGTTACAGCAGTTACAGCTTTATAGGAGACTGTCTTTGATTCACAAGCAGAATCGTAACACCAGCTCAGCCATTATGACAGACAGTAGCAGCTCAACAAAGGAAAGAAGCCAATGAAAAACATCCCTTTCAACAACCAGACAGTTTGACATGTCTACATTCATTAGTCAGGAAAAGACAGTTTTGATATCCACTCTTGAATATTGTTTCTGTCAGATTACCTCAGCTAGCACCAGCAGAAATCTATCCCTGACCCTTGTCAATCCCATTGCCTATCTTTAGGGCCATGCAGTACCCTGGAGTTTTTCTTCTGACACTGACATTTTATGGTTAACTCATTTATCTAGAGCTTCTCAGCATTTAATTAAAAATTCTCTTCACTAATTCAGCTTTTACTCCAAGATTTGCCTCATTACTTTAGGAGAAAATAAAAAGACTGATATACAAATTTTCAGGTGAGAAAGTCTGCTGCAATTCTTCTGTTTTACCTTTTGCCTTTTCCACTACAGGCATTTCATCCATCGTTATGAGAGGCTTTTTGTTGGGAGGTTCAGGAGAATCAGGGGAATCTTTTATAACTTCAGCTTCTGCTAGCTCTTCTTTTTCACGATCCAAGAGACCTTTTAACCTTTTTGAGGGGGGAAGGAAAACAATGAAGCAAGATACACTACAGCAGCACCTATTATTTCTGACATTTCTATACTCTTTGAGTGACTCACAACCCACATCATGATAAAGTTTCTTCTGACCCCTTGCCAAACAGGGGAAACTAGCCAAATAGCCCTCCTTAAATCTTTATCCTAATAAGTTCTTAAAATATTTAAATGGAAATTAAAATTGTATTATACTCATTGAGGTAGTATTTCTATAAAAACTAAAAATGATCAACCAACAATGAATATATAGAACACCACAATAATTCTTGTTTTAAAAACATGATTCAAGTTCATATTCTATATCAAATTGTTTTAACCTCAACCTTTGTTTCCCCTGTCAAAGCAAAAGTAATTGTGGAAATGGATATGATCACATGCAGAAAGGCAAGACGGTCACTAGCACAGTGACAACAACATAGGTCAAAGTATCTGTCCTCTTAAGCAATCCTAGCATGCACAAAACTATGTATAAAAAAAGCTTAGTAACACAAGGTGTTCTGGACCTCTTTAGAATAAATAGTTTGAAAGAAGAAAACTAGATGTATTATTATTCTAACTTCTATAACAGTTAACATGAATTGCAAACTGTAGGTGCAAGAAAAATAATCCTTGATGTTCAATGGAAGAGACCAGCCAAATTAATTTGGATATACCCAAACACTAAACTACCTGCAGCTCAAATGACTGAAAAGTGTGGCTAGACAGTTGATTTCATAATGTAATATAGGAATATTAGAACAAATGCTGTAGTTACAAAGCAGCATAAAGCCCTGCTAAGTTGTGAGCAACCTGTCCAAGAACCATACCTGTAAAATACTTTTAGTTCACAAGTCTGATAAGCAGGCATTGTAATAAGATAGGTATTTTTCCAGTTTATTAATGGCAACTGATACAAAAAAGTTGCGACCCACAATTGTTGTTTATGCTTTTAACTGTAGCTTACCAACAAATCAAATTAGAACAATTTCACAGCTGTTCTCTTGAAGAGGATCATGGCAGAAGTTATGTTGCAGTTTTATATTACTTCAGAAAATTTACCTTTCTGATTCTTGCCATGGCTTATCCGGTTCATAGTCCTTTCCTGACTTCTCTGACTTGTCTTCTTTATCTTCTCTCTTTCTGCCTCGTTTCTTGCGTTCTTCTTCTTCTGGAGGTTTGCTTCTGCAAGCCATCAAACATTCTAAGACCCGCTGGTGCTTGTCAGAGTTGCTGATGTGTGCTCGTACAAGAGTTTCCAGTTCATTCCACATAATCCGATACTGTTCATCTCTAAGCAAGGGCAAGAAAAGCAGCATTGTATACAGGACAGTCTAAGCATTAACCTACTGAACAGCAAATTAAAGATTGTGCTACATTGTTTTGCTTTTTTAATTTATCCTGAGCTCTCTCCTTCATTTGAAGATCTGCCCACACCTTGGACTGTTCCATCCTTGAAACTCATGGAACCACATCATGTGACCTTTCTCAATCAACATTCAGTTTATTTTTTATGCAGATATTTAAATAAAAATTAGCAATCTTACATTGGTTGGCTGTAAATAACTTCCAGATGCGAGGGAAGCTGTTGCAGGTTAATTTCTTTTCAGTTAATCCTTGGAAATACAATGTACATGTATGTCACCATTAGGATATCCATTTAACTGTCATTCCAGGAAGATTTCAGAAGGAGCATCCTACATTTTAAGTAACTGTTCTGAAGTTATTTAACATTTTAATAATTTTATATTATTGTTGGTTTACAACATGCTTAAGTTCCCTTTTTTAGTCACGTGGCATTACTCTTTATCTCCTAGCTTGTGTCAGTCTCTCTCCTTTCTTGATGGAGATTTCGTGTTCACATTTAACATACTCAATTTTTCAGTAGTAAAATAACTTCCTTTTCCTAACATTCAACACAATCACTACCCCTAAAGTGCAAGCAAAGTATCTGCAGCATTTGTGTATCATTTAGTATACCCCACATTACCTTTGGCCATACTTTAAAAAACACATGAAAACAACGTAAGCAGTATATTTCTGAGAAACAGCCAACAACAAAAACATTTGTATTTAACCTTTTAGGGCCCTTTCCTCTGGTACCAACTGTTGAAATTGGCAACGGATCATTTTTCCTCTCCATATCCACCAAATTGTATATTGTTTTTTGACAATTTAATACATCCTCATCTGTCATTGCTTCTTTTACAATCACACTGGCTAATGGCACTACCTGCAACACAAAACACAAGTTAAGATCGGGAAGTATTGCAGGAAACTAGCAGGAAGAAGAAAAAGCAGAGTCTGTGTAACCATGGAATAATATAAAAATACCACATTCTCTCCTGAATATAGTAGTAACACTGAGATAAGCACACGCATGGTATCTTTACCCACTGCGACACAGCAGCTCTGTGGTTAAGCCAGTTTTGAGTACTGCACTCAATTCAGATGAAACAGTAACAATCTACTGACATTCAATACTGAAGTTAGAAACAAAACTTAAAATAAACTCATTTTGAAACAAATGGCTTATTGTAGAGTTAGTACTTCATCAGGTAGCAGATTCAAACTTAATCTAGATCAGAATAGAAAGGTTACACACCCAAGATAACTTACAGCTTGCATGTTGAAGATGGTAGTCTGAGAAATAATCATAGGCCAGTAACGAGTATGTTTCTCTAATTGATCTTTTGCACGTTCCAATGGAATTTCAAGACTTCCATCGATCTTATATCTGGGTTCTAGAAAAGGAGTTAATCGGTTTTCCCTCATAAATTCACCAAAATCCTAATGGTAATCAAACAAAATAAAATTAGGAATTTCTCTAACAAAGTAACCTTCACCAAATGGGCGAAACAGCACAGTCTTCCCTACTATTAACCATGTACCACTATTACTAAACCGAACTCCCAACACCCAGAGCCCAGTTTCTAGCTTTCAAATTTGTGACATCCTTGGAGATGAACACAAAAATTCATATAGGGGTTAAATCTGGACTCGCAAGGTACTTTGTGTATGGTAAGAGTTACTACATTTTTCTGGAGGTCATTTCTGCTTACATACAGTAGCTGCAAAGGAAGTTTAAAAAAAAAAAAAACAAACACACCAGCTTGCTGTCTGTTCTATATCCAGAGATTAAAGCTGACAACTTCATCTCTCCTACTTGCTTTACAACTCATTCACACACAATCAAGCCTTCCAACAATGACCATGATACAGTTCTACATGTACCCAGCCCACACCTTGCCAGGAAAATCCTGTTTCAGAATCAGAATAAAGTTTAGATATTGATAGTGCATAAGGCAGCATTTCCTCAGCATGGAAAGGAAACTATGAAACACATGAGACAATAAACAGATGTTCTACTTCGAACTAAATATACATCAATGTATACAAAGATGTACACAAAGAAAACTAGTTAGACTATGATGTCATGTAAACCACCTCAAATCTCCCAAACACACAGTAGAATTCTTTATATACAAGAGTTTGCACTGCATCTCTTGTTATCGATGTGAGAGCAAACTAAAACCAAGCCTTACTGTAATCCTGTAGTCAGTAACTCTTCCACCACAACCTTCACTAATTGATGGGGGATCTTCCAGAATTGATCGTGAGCTGCTTAATACATGCAGAAAAATTTCTCCTCCGTGGCTGCTGAGCATGTGACTAATTACTTTAGAGCCAGATTTGCGTGGCTGTTCCAACAAAACAGAACGACCTGTCAGAAGCAAGATCAGTTTCATTAGTTACCAGGGACTGCAATTTTAAACTAAAAATAAAAAACAGACATGCATCAGTTTTCACCAAGCCATTAAGATTTAAATCCATTGAAGTCGTGTTTTGACCTAGATGAGTAAGAAACTGTTTCAAGTATTTACTCTAGTTCCCTAAGCAAAACAGTAGGCTTTGAAATTTTATACAGAACAGCTAAAAAACCTCCCCTCCTGGGAATACATTACTGCTTTTTGAGCAGGACAGTATTCCTAGGAAAAGTATTTAGACATTAATATGGTACACTGTGTATGAATAGCTTGTTATTTTTAGTCAAACAATGTCGTATACTTCACCATTATCTTGCTTTAGCAATGAAACTCATTAAAAAAGCATCTTCTACAAAGAAACAACATTACTCATTCAAGTACAAAGGGTATCCATTTATACCATATTTAATACTTAATGGATACAACCTTTCAGACATACACAAAACCCACTGACTTTATTTCATTAAAATACATGAAACAAAGAGGTGTAATCTCCAAATAAACTGTCTGTTACAAGGAAGCAGAAAAAGAAAAACAGAAGGGAGTGATTATTTAAAATACACTCCGTTTTATTTCTAACTATTTTTATTAATCAGAGTATTTGCCAGTACAGAATCCTTCGGAAAAAAAATACAAATAACAACCTCCCTGAAAAAACTCATCCCATTAAAAGGATGTTTGTAATGCAGCTTTTTTGCTTACTGTAAAGAAGCACATGCAATTAATGCTGACTACATACCACTACCATTATGATCAAGAATATCATCACCTACTGAAAATAAATTTATCTTCTAAATAGGATACAATGTACTCTACATTTGATTCAGTAAAGAACTTCCAGAATTCAGTATATGCTCTCTCCCTTTCCTCTAACTTCCAGTTATTTTGTTTATGACATGTTAACATAGACTTGGCATTCTTACAATATACAGACATATCCCTCTTAATAAAGGCTGAAAAAACATGGCAAGTAGGGTTTACGTGGCAAGGTTTTGTCAGGAGGAAGACTGCACGAGTGGTTCCTGTTAGTAAAGCCCAGCAGGTGCCCTATGTCAGATCAGAGCCAATCCCAGACATCTCCAAAAGGGACCCATCATGGCCGGAGCTCAGCCATGAGCAATGCTGGGTGCATCTCTGGGACAGCAGTTGTAAGAACGGGAAAACTGTTGCACAACAGCATTGCTGGGAGAGAGGACCAAGAAATGTGAGAAAAACAGCCCTACAGCTACTGAGGTCTGTACAGAAGGAGGACAGGACATGCTCCAGGTACACAGCAGAAGTTCCCTGCAGCACAGGAGAGACCCGTGGTACCCTGGTTGTCCTGTATCCCATGGGCACCACGTGGAGCAGACCTTCACATGCAGCCCACAGAAGACCTCACAGTGATGCAGGTTGATGTGACCTGAAGGAAGTTACAGCCCATGGAGAGCCCCCACAAAAGGGGGCCCTGAGTTGGAGCTGGGGCCAACAGAGAAGAGCTCATGGTGGGGACCAGCACAGTCTTGAAGAGAGGGTCCTATGGTACAGAGCCACACTTGGAGCAGTGCTTGAAGAGCTGCAGCCTGTGGAAAGCCCATGTAGGAGCTGGGGAAAGAGTGACCATAAAGGAGCAACAGAGATCAAACATTATGGACTGACTACAATCTCCACTCCCTTTCATCAGTCAGGGGAAGGAGGTTGAAGAAGGCAGAGGGAGGAAGGTGCTTCTAGTTCTCACTGCTCTAGTCTGTCTGTTAGCAAGGGCAATAAATTATATTAATCTGCCTATGAGAAGTCTGTTTTGCCCCTGACAGTAATTGGAGAATCATCTTCCCACCTTTATCTCAACCCATGAGTCTTTCCTCATCTGATTTTCTCCTCATTCAGTTGAGGGGAACTGAAAGAGCAGCACAGCAGAGCAAAACTAGCTACCAGTACAAAGCTGGCAATGTTCCATTTGCAATATTAACAATTACAATTTCAAAATAATTAGTCAAGACCACAGACTTACCATTAAGGAGAAAGTTAGTAAGGCATGAAGATGGTCTGCTATTTACATCTACTGGTGAAATTCTGTACGCTCCAGTACAGTAGTGCAATTCTGAAAAATGAAGGAACAGAAAGTTGAGTCTAGTTACATGCAGAAAAAAGCATCCCACATAATCAAAGATGAGGCTGCCATCTTTCACCACTATAAAAACAGAATGCAATCAGCAGTGACATACACAGAGTAAAAAGTAAAAACAGCATCAACAAGTTAATTACCTCCTTGCTTAAATTCTTGCCAGTACACAAGAACAATATTCAGCACAAGTAAGAATAGCAGTTTCACAAGATCATGTTACCTACCTACACTATTTGTTCGAGGAGTGCACCATTTTAATGTCACAGTTTCTTTAAAGGCACCTTCTCTGCTGTTGCCACCTACGTGATTATCGCCTGCAGAGTCAGAAAAACAGGCATCATTACATGATCAATTATTGTCTCAGCTGCACAAAAATTAAGCAAATAATTGTTTTTCTGCAGTAGTACTTCATGCTTACAGATGTAAGGTACAAAAATATTTATTAACATGATCATATACAAGTAGTCTAATTAAGCTAAATACTTATCAAGTGAAAAAATCCCTACTTTATCAGAAGCAGTACTTGAAATAATATTTTAAAAATCAGCAGCTACTGCATGGATATGAAAAAGAAACGTGAGTGAACAAAATAAGTTGTGTTCCCTATATTTGATTTGACACAAATTATAGACAGATTCTGCGTTTCTCCATTAATAGCCTTTTTTCCATTAAAAAATGCCTAAGACTCTAAAAGCATGTCTAATTTTCCACAAACCAATCAAAGCCCTTAGCAAGCATTAAGAGCCTTCCTATAGGGCTGATTAGTTACTCATGCACTGTATTTCAGTCTAAAACAAAACTGACCTAAAGGCATATTTGGCAATTTGGGCTTTCAAGGAAAAATAAGGTTTGGTTTTATTATTCAACATCCTTACTACGTCAGTTTCAACATCAACATGTTTTTACAGGCCATGTGTGTTTTGTCACTACAAATATTTTTGTATAACATCACACTGACAAGTGGTCTGCTAGACAGCATCTGAAGGCATTAAAGCAGATATTACCAATACCTAATAATCAAAATAATATGCTTGAATCCACAGTAATCTAAAAAGAATTAGACACATACATCAACATTCTATGTATTATTTAGGGTTTAGTATAAGCTACTATGTAAGAACTTCCCTGATCTCATATAATAAGTGTTTCCTCACATAATATTTGGTTCATCTGCTTACTAATCATGACTGTAACTTGCAGAAGAGGCTTTTTGATGACTAAGAGAGTTCACTTAAAAATAATTGGAATCCTTTTAGAAGAACCTCTCACTGTTCTGTGAAAGATTTCATCCTCATCTAAGTTCCCTAGTAATTCTGATAAGAAATCAGATCTAATCAAAGTCAAATCTCTCATTTCCTAGTACTTAATACAGTTAGAAGATGGATTTTAAGAGCTAATAAAAAGGAACAAAAACTGACAAGATCCAATGAAAACAAACTGAAAAGGCATTGCAGCAGGAGTCTGCTTTTGCAGACTGTTTTGGCAACTGTTTTGGCTTTTACTAGCAGGCTTATTCCCTGTGCCCACAGCACTTCTGAGCCTCTGCCATAAACCTTTGTATTTTCAACACAGTCAGAAATCAGTATTGTAACATCCAATTCCTTTTCTTTATGATTAAAGATTGGAAGGGGGGAGAAAACAAAAAAACCAAACAAACAGTAATTGTAAATGAGGAGATGCGTTCTGTTCTGGAGGTAATGGTAGTTCTCTTAAGAGTGGGGGGAGGGGGCAGAAGCACAAAGTCCCCCTAAACAACTTCTTACGCACCAAATGTTTTTTAAACTTCAGAAAATACCCACTTTCTTAGAGAACAAGCAAATAAAGCATATTTTAATAGATGAGTTAAGATGTTAAACCTTCACCTTCCTAATAAGCTTTAAAGCTAAATAACAGTTCAAATAGGAAGAAATATCTATAGTCAGTAACTGAACACATGTATTCTACACTCACAGCAAGTCAGACCAAGATTTCTTACTCAGAGTCACTTTAAAAGTTACAAACTACACTGTATGAGAAAAAGCCTATAAAAATATCAAATGAGACTTTAGCATTTCTGAAGAGGTGCAAAGTAAGCATTCCACCAAACACTGGTACACTGTGTTCAGTTGCTTCAGCCTTTAAGTACCACGAATACAAAATATTTTGCCTCACTTGATATATTAACAAAATGTTATATCAAACACCTACAAAATTAGTTTTTCACCTTCTGATCTCACAGAAGTTGAGAAAAATTCAGGAGAAATATTAGGTAACTCCAAGCTACTAAAAGCATACTAGATACTTCAACACAGTGAGAAAGCTCAACAGTAACTCAAGCTTTTAAAACACACCTTCTGCCATGAACAGATCTACAGAATTACATCAATTATTTAACAGAGAGATTAAAAGCTCAATTGTTCAAGGAATAGTTTCACACAAATACTCAAGTAGCACGTTTTTACTTTCTGTAAAAACACCTGTATGGGAACTGCTGAGTCACAGCCTGAACCACTGAATGAGCACCTGAAAGAAACATCCTGAGTGTACATGAAACCCAGGTTGATGAACTTGACCTGCTTTTGAATTGTTTTATTACTTTAAGATATGCCATTAATTAATAAACCTTCAATGTCAACACTGCAAATCAAACCATTAGGCTGCTAAACAATTGAAGATATGCAATTTACAAATAAGGTTTTCCCTTAACCCAAAAAATCAGTCTGAAGCTTATAACCCCTGCTTGAAAATACTTCTAGCATGCAAATGATTGAATACACAACATTTAGAGAATTATTTCTACTTACCACTCTTTAAAAAGTCAACATGTGCTTCTTTGTGATGAAGAAGCTCCACGTCGTAGTTGGCTGAAGTGTTGGCATGTTGTTCTTCCTTTAAAAGAGACAGGTAAAAACAATGCATGCAATTATTTTCAAGTAGCAGACACTATTTTTATTCATAAATTATTTGGGTGATTTGACATTTACCTCTTGCATCACAGGAAAACAAGTCTCCCCAGTGCAGTAGACAACAATGGGATTGCAATACTGAGGAAACTGCTCTCTGATCTATTTAAAGATGCAGCCTTCTCATTCCTTTTAGTCCTTTTCCAGAACCCTGTACTTCCTTAATACAACTGTCATGACAGCATGCATACTGAAAGATATAGACTTTAAATAGCTGTAAATAATTTTGCTTAAGTTAACAGTGTTTAGGAAGCGTCAGAAAAATCTTGATCAAAAAAGCACACTCTGAACGTATCATCATTTTCTTACACTTCAGATGCATGAAAAAAAAAGTACTTTCAACTTGAAGTTGATAATCACTGCATCTTTAAACAGCAGCAACAGATCAGCAAAAACAGGAGAGTAATCCGTCTAATTTATTCCAAGTTAAAAAACACAAGGAACTCAACAATCTATTACTATAAGGACAAAGATAGAAGGGAGAGGCATACCAGCAACACACGGGTCAGATCATAGGCAAGGTATTTGCAAGCCTAGAAGTCACATCTATATGATGACCATGTCAAAGTTCATTAAAGTCGTGACATTTAATTCCATGTTTTAACATATAAAATCCGTATCTAATTGCTATTTCTGAAAGATGTTCACAAAATTACTATTTTTCAAAGAACGCAATTAGTAAGAATTGGCAATATTAAAGCCTTCAATTGTTTTTAAAAATAAGTTTATCTGCCCTTACCCTTTGAATACTGACACTTTGGATCACACAGCAAGAGAATTGAAGCAGGAAATTCCTCTAAACTTAATAATTTTATACTTAATTGCAATGATTTCCCTCTCTATAGTGATATAAGAAATAAATAGGAAGATAAACAACTTTAAACAAAGTGTTAAATTTAATAGCTTTCATAAATAGATTATATACCATCTCCATCTTTAGAGTTTATAGACATTCAGAACGGAGATCTTTCTGGAAAAACTTTAGCCAAAAACCAGCTGTTAGTTACAAACACCTTTATTTTGGGTGGGCATGATGAGACAGAGGAAAGACTCACTATGCCACTAAAATGCACAAGGGTCAGGAATAACTAATAACACAACTAGAAAATGACAAGAGAATCACAAACAAAGTAATTTGAGGCAAAGAAGATTACATTTATATGAAGTAATACAAACAGAACTGAAATAATACTTGTATTGCTACATCGAAAATTGAGATCCAGCAATACAACATTTTGTTCTGTGATCCTTCTTTACATTCTTCCCTTACTTCTACTAACCTGGTCACAAACATTAAACGTGGGCTAATAAAAAAAACAAAAAACAAAATATGATATGGAGAGAAAAAACAACGTAAAGATTCCATTTAAATTTAAAAAAGCAAATAAATTTAGAAGCAATACAGCTAGCTGACAAAACAATAAACATGAGTTTACCTTCATAGGAATGTTGGTTATTGTAGTTGAAGCCAGATCAAAGTGCTGCTGTACTAAAACATTCAGTTTTGTAGCTAAATGCCGCCCTGCACGGACACTATGCACTTCACTGGTTAGAACAGGTGAAAGCTAAAACGCATTGAAATAGAACATATGGTGTTAGTGGATTTGATGCTAGTATCACAGAACAATATAAACCACTTGAAACACTACACAAAGAACATTCACACTACTAAATTCAATCAGAAAGAAAACCATCATGGAAAGTTATGAAGGGAAGGAAGAAAAATTGCTCCTTTTTCAGCATTCTGCAGATTGGGCTGGTCACTACAGTTGCAGTTTCTACTGTCCCAAAGTTAGAATCATGCTAGGAACTTGACTCATTAGTTACTAAAAATTAGCATCAGGACATAGGAAAAAGGAACCTCTTTCTGGGTCTAGCATCTCCCTCATTTACCTACTGAGCAACTGGTGCAAAGCTCTTTTTATCTACCTGCATGTTACACATACACAAAACACAAGCTGCAAGTTACATTTGATTTTCAAAGTAATGACATTAGTTTTAGCCTTAAAAATAAACAGTATTGTCTTGCAAAGGAAAGATGTAAGCAAAACTGAAGAAATGATTTTTTTAAGCATGACTAGTATTTCTGTACAGTATCTCAGAGCAGAAGCTGCATTCTCGTTTACATGTGAAGTAGGATGCAAGACTAGATTGCCTTTTGTGTTAAGAATAAGACACCTTCCTTGCATTTTCCTATATCAGTACACTAATTTTAGCAGAGCAAGCTGAACATCGGCACAATACATTACAGAATTGTTCACACGTGTTTGCATACAAGCCCATAAGCACACATTTTTGCTATGACTGCAGTGCTCCTATAGAATAATGTCTTATAGGCACCATTTTTTCCATTTTTCATATTTCTGTTGAGTTTAAAGACTTGATGAACTTGAAATGTTCTACATTTCTATGACATGTTACCCTTTCCTCATCCTATAGCATGTTTTAATTCATGCTTTTTTTTGGTGAAATGTTAATGCAAGAAATGAAAAAGATGTTACAATATATGCCTGCATACTACAGAGGAAAAAAACATGCACTTCAGATGGCAATACACAAGCTGTCAGCTTTTCCAAGAATCATCACCTGTATTTTTTCCCCTATACCTTAGCAGGGGCCCAAAGCCTCACTGACACTTGACTCGTATTACCTATTGGAGTCTGACACTGTTCCCAGTCCTGGGATATGTTTTCTCATTTTAAGATCCTTACCTCTTTTTTAGGACGATCTGAAACAAGGCTGTCTTCACCAACTGGGTATGTGTGGATTAAGACCAGTTCACATTTCTGGATCTGCATTAGGCTTGAAAATAAAAACATCCTATTTAACCTACAGAGTGGCAAGTATATTAAAAAACCTCACAAACTACATAACCTCTCAAGAGTCATCTGACCAACAGAACACAGAATTCCAGATATCGCAATACACAGTTTATATAAAATGCTTTCAGAAACAAAGTTACATAAATTATATCCAAAAGCATACTTCAAAATAAAGTATTGGAATAAGCACTTATGCAAAATTTCTAGCTCTTCTGTTACCATATTAGTGTGCTACATTTTTGACAGGTAAATGGAGCAGATCCCTAACTATTTACCTTCAGCTGAAAATGAATGCTATAGAGGATTTGTCTCAGCAAGAATACCTGCAAGTCTTAACAGTAAACACAGAGCTATGCCAATATCATTTCTCTCTCCTAACACAGCTGGAAACCTGGATAGATCAAGATACTCTCTTGCATCTGTTGCTATAACAATGTATGAAAAATTAACTTTTAGGAAGAAATTCTTTACTGTGAGGGTGGTAAGACACTGGAACACATTATTGCTCAGTGAGGTTGTAGATGTGTCCTCCCTGGAAGCTTTCAAGGCCAGGTCGAATGGGGCTTTGAGCAACCTGGTCTAGAGAAAGGTGTCCCTACCTATAGCAGGGGGTTGGAACTAGATGGTCTTGAAAGTTTCTTCCAACCCAAAGCATCCTGTAGTTTTATGGTAGGTGATCCTTTAAAACAGACTTAGCACCTGATTCCCTGGCACTAGTGTCCTTCATACATATTAAAAATTGCATCCATAGCAGTCAAATATAGCTTCTGCTATGCAAGTACCTTTTAGAGCAATCACAGATAGAACCTCAAGCTACTACATACTTTGCGAGGTAACAATTCCTGGACTAAACAGTTCACTGTTTAATTATACAAAGCATATGGTAGAAAAGTAGCAGAAGGAGATTAAGAGATTCTTTTATCCCAAGGGAGGTACCAAGGAACACAATTTAGAAATTACAAACTGCTTTCAAGCCCCTCAGCTATTTCAGTCTAACAAAGTGAAAAGTGAAACTAATTTGTTGCTTTCAAAACAGAATGCAAATGCACAACTGGTAACTGTGCTTTGTTACAGGAGTGTAACATCTCCTGTTTTAGATAAAAGATAGCAACCTGATGAAATATTATCCCAGAGGATAAGGGATGATATATCAGCTTAGAACCCTCCATTTCACACCAGTATTCAAATCACTCATCAGAAAAAGTTTTAGAATTCACACCCATATTTCTTAAATGATATAACATGCACACATAGGAAAAAAACTGCTGGAAGCATACTCACTGATCTGAATTAGCAGCAAGCTTGTTATGTTCATGAATGGTTTCCTGAACGTAATCCTCAAGCATCCGAACATGACTGTCACTAGAGAGAAGTATTTAAAAAAATAGTTTTATGCAATATTAGAAATCCTCTCATTCAGAGCAACATGCCACTACATGCTTTTCTATTTAAAAGAGAATTTTTACATCGTGCAAGAGTAACCATCTCCATAAATGATAGCCTTAATAAGGCAAGAAGTGATTTACTAAGAATATAGCTACTTGGAGCATTAATTTATAGCAATTGGTGAAATATTCCTATAAATGCATGAAATCTCTGTTTCTTGATGCAAGAAAACAAACAATAACACATACCTTTTTGCATTAGTAATACAGATAATTCTTCCTCTATTTCCAACACGTTCTGCATTCTCCATGAGCATGGTTCGAGCCTCATGTTGGTATTCTGTTATTTTGCAAAGTGCTTCAACTGCAGCAACCAGTCCATGAAGTATGCTGCAGCACTCTGGATCTGCCCGAGGATCAGGTGGCCCAACAGCTGCTAAGGCTGCCATTAACTGGATAAGGAAATGATTGAAAGTTCAGTAACCTGTTAAAGCGTTCAGTTATGAGAAAAGCTACCATCATAACTTATTTTATATGTTACTTAACATTGTCAGGAAAAAAAAGCAAACAGGGCAATAGAAGATCTGTATACACTCCAGCCTTTGGAAAAAAACTTTGGCCCCAAGGTACCCTGTGCAGTTATGTTTTAACAAGCCTGCAGAACATAAAAACATTTGTCATAGAAAAATACACAGCTATATTTGCAAATTGTAACCAGTATCTATAAGAAATTCTTACTTTATTAACTGCAATTTGTTATATTTTCTGAAAACTTGCAAGTTTAGCTGCTTCCTAGAATGAGCTTTTCAGAAAGCTCATTCAATATGAGTGAAAGTGAGAATAAAAAAATACAAATACTGTTTATATATATATATTTTCATGTTTACTTGCCTATTTTGCCAAGGCAAAAAAACAAGTGTAGAATTCAAAAAGTATCACTAATTTACAGATCAAATACACACCCAGGTAACGTCTTCATACCATTTGTTTAAATATAATTTGATCCTGATAGCTGCTTTTACTTCTAAACAAAAAGTTGCTTACACAAACCAACCTCCCAGGCTACTAAAAACGTTAGTGTGTAATAATTTCAGACCAGACTGATCCACTAGCATTTTAATTCATAACATAAATATTGAACACAGAATCACTGAATGGCTTGGGTTGGAAGGGACCTTAAAGACCATACAGTTCTAACCACCCTGCCACAGGAACTAGATACACATCTTTTCTAATGCTAGGGGCCCCAGGCCTGGATGCAAATGAGATCTCACAAGGGCAGAGCAGAGTGGGACAATCGCCTCCTTCGCTCTGCTGGTCATGTTGCTTTCAGTGTGGGCCAGGAGTCAGATGGTCCTCCCAGCTGCAAGCACACACCGCTGGCACACATCCAGTTTTTTTGTCCACCAGGACCTCAAGTTCTCTACAGGGCTGCTCTTAGTGAGTTCTTCTCTGTACTCATGCTTGAGATCCCCCCAGCACAGGTGCAATACCTTGTACCTTAATACAGCTTCCAGAATGATCTGTTCCATGATGCTCCCATGCACAGAAGTGAGGCTCACTTCTGTATTGAGGCATTTGGGTGACAAGCAGGTGCCTCGGTGCTTCTCAGCAAGAAGCCCCCAGTTACTAACACCCTTTGCTTTTTTTTAGGTGGCACTGGTACTAATAAGAACCAACTTACTATGGTTGTCCTTTCCCCTGCCTTGACTGTTACCCACATCCTCTCTTTCCAGCCCCAGAGCTGCATGCCTGTTAAGCAGGTACGTTTCAGGGGCAGATGGCAGACTCCTCCCTCTGCTCTGAGTAGAGACTGCAGTACCCACTATCTCCTGAGGGCTGAAAACCAGTTTAGATTCCTTCCCCTGCAGAGACTTAGGACAGTGCAGTCAGTCAGTCTGCCTGCATCACAATACTATACCACACCCATCTCCCTCAAATTTCTGGATATTGCACTCTTTGGTGATTTTCCTCATTCAACTTGGCCACCTACTCAAGAAGTTCACTGAGCTGGGCACACTGGCAAGCCGCTTCCAGTCCCTTAGGTGTCTTCCAGAGTTGGAGCTTCCTGCAACCAAAAGCCTGGGCAGCTATCTTTGTACCTATGAGGCTTCCACTGCTGCTCCCAGCCCTGCCCCTCAACCTCTCCCCCAAGGGGCTGGCAGCCCCTGTCTATTCTCCCCTCACCCTGGGGGCTACTCAATTACAGGACCCCAGCCATCTCTACTCCTCCACCTTCTGCTGCGCTGCAGAACATGCCTGCATAGGAGTTGATCACCTTAGAGTGCAACTAGTAACACACCACAATTTATTCTGTGATTAGACTTTCAAAAGAAAAGAATATGTACAATGCATACCTCTTGCAAGTTCTGATCTTCTTGGGTCCAAGAATTCAAAACATGAGCTCCAGAATCACTCACAATGAAATTTACCTAAAAGTATTTCAAAAGTGTATGTCAGATAACAGCCAACACTGCAGATTACAGCTACCTCCCCAAATCCAAACTAAAAAGACAACACCTCTTCCTTCAGACTAACTGATACCCTGCAGATGTATACAATTACACGCTAAACTAAAAATAAGACATACACAAAAAGCATTCGGTCCTGCCACATTCATAATATTAGAGAATAAATGATTAACTTCTTATTCTGAATGTTTGCTTTTAAGCCATCAAATCAATGTCGATATTGAGTTAGTATATCACAGTATTAGGAAGTTTTAATAAGTAGATAATATTTTCAGTAGAAAAATCTACCTGCAAAATTCAAATACTTCAATACAGCAAGTCAGTCTCTAGATGTCATCGTAGATTACAGGTTAAATACCTAGCAAGATTTACTCAACAACAGACAGCAAAATACAATGTAAAGTTGGCAAAAACAGTCAAAGGTAAGAACACCCTCCATCTCAGTTTCTGGTTCTTACAGCACACAGGCTTTATATCAGCCATATGATTTATATCAACTGAGCACACACTTGATGTAATATATAATCCCATGACAGGATAAGACCGTAGTTAAAATTTTTAAGTGTATGCTGTCTGAGTGCCAGGACATGCAAACCACAGAAGCTGACAAAACTTCCAATATCATTTGTTAGCATCAGGCAATGCCCTACTGCTGCTTTCTCAAACAGACTGTCTGCCATCATTACTTCATAGATACCACTGTCACAAGTGAAACTTGAAAACAATAAAACGTAATCAGTCTAAGGAAATTTCCTACTAGTTTACTCAATAATAAGACAATTTCAGGAACCAGAGATTAGTTACAGTGGCACCAGGTATTTCTGTTTCTATAGAGCAGCTGTGCACCCACACTTTTTCAAACTTGCCCTTTGAGAGATATCCCACTTGTTCCTATTTCTATCCAATTCCTTTGGAGTTGGTCCAGAAAACTTTAAAGTGACATATTTACAGCCAGAATCTGATACGCAGCAAGACCTCCCTCAAGCTTTGGTGAACTTAAAAGTCACAAAAACACAACAAATGTTACCTTTAAGCACTTCTCACATTTTGCACAATACATGCAAAGGTCCCAAAAATTAACATGCAATGGGACTCTGATGCTGTTTAAACTAATTTAAAAAGCAAGTCACACTATCAACAATAGAAATATACTTGTATGATAAGTTAGACTTTTAACAACAGTAAATGGTATTAAAAGCTTCATAAAAAAATGCAAAAGTGCCCATTAAATAATTAAGTATCATGCAGAACTTGTAGGAAAACTTACCAGTTTCTTGAAAGGAAAAATGTCATACATTATTCTACAGTACTCCATAGATGATTCCACCGAACAGGTCCATAGTGATTTTGATATGGGTGCTAGAGGTATGATTCCTTGGGTCCGGTTCTTTACTAACATATCAAATTCAACGTGCTGTCTACAGGATTCTGCCATATAAGGGCAGTGATCCACAACAAAAACAGTTTTATGAGACTCAGAGAAGATTTTCATTTTCTTCCTAGAACAGATATTAAGAGTCAGGAAAAAAAAAACACATAGACAAACAGATCACAGAATTACTGCAGCATTTATATAGCACAAAAGCATCTTATTAGAACACTTGAGTTTTGAACAGGTTATCTCACAGTATTTAGATTATATGCTGGATCTATAGCTGTAGTAGCATCCTCAAGACACTACAAAAGCGGGTATTTTAAGACTATTTACATAGAAAGAAAAATATCTTAGTCCATATATTTAGTACTCATCGCCCGACCATTTCTTTTTCACCCAGGAGGAAAAAAAGATACTGAAACGAAGGAACAGAAATATAACTACCCACCACATAACCTTCCTCTGATTAAAAGGTATGTTTAAGCAAAAATCGTACAGAAACAGCGCTATTTAGAGCTTTCCTACTAATAGTAAGAGGAAAAAAAGACAATTACGATTAGACTACACGGGCTTCGAAAGAGGAGCGTCAAGGCTTTCAGGTTAACTCCCAGCCTTCGCTTCGCACTTCTCAGTCAGAAAGCGCGGGGAAAGGAGAAGCGCATGACAGCGACGAGCGGGATACAGCCCGGCACTGGACCCGCTTGGGGAGAGGGAGCGCGGGCGGCGTCTCTTACTTGGGCCGGCTCCTGCGGTGCTGCAGCACTCCCGGGCCTCCTCCGCGCCGCGCCCGGGCCCTGCCGCGGGCCCGCTCCGGGGAGGAGGGGTAGGCCCCACGGGGAGCCCTAGAGAGGGCCGGGCGCGGGCGCCTGCGGCCTGGNGCCGCTGGCGTAACGGCTCCCCCAGCGCTGGCAGGGGGGGCGCCTCTCCCCTCCTCACCCACTCCCCGCCGGCCCCGCTAGCCAGCAGGGCCCCGGCGGCGCGCCGGGGTCACGCAGCCCCCATCGCCCGGCCGCCCGCCCCACCGCGGGCCGCCCTCCGCGGC
Source organism: Odontophorus gujanensis (assembly GCA_013399175.1). Taxonomy (NCBI): domain Eukaryota; kingdom Metazoa; phylum Chordata; class Aves; order Galliformes; family Odontophoridae; genus Odontophorus; species Odontophorus gujanensis. The sequence goes on from VXAB01004364.1 coordinate 115,569, forward strand.
TACGCGAGATCCCACGAGACTTCCAGCTCGCGCGGCGCCAATAGGGAGGCGCGAGGAAGAGCGGACGAGTAAACGAAGCCTCGCGAGACTTGAAGGCTTGAGGCGCGGCCGCCCTCGCTCCGCCCCCGCCGCCATTTGACAGCGGGGCGGGCAACCGGGCCTCGGTCGGCGCCGGGCGCTGCCGGAGCTGCCGGACATGAGTGAGTGAGGGAGGGAACGAGGGAGCTGGGGGCTACAGGCGCCGCGGTGGCGGGCGGCCGGCGTAGGAGGCTGTAGGTGGAGGGGAGGCTGGTGGGGGCGGGCCGCTCGGGAGCTGCTGTCAGTCCCAAGCTGTCCTCCGTGTCGGGACGGGTGGTCGTTGTCGCGATAGGCCCGTTTGGGGCACGGCAGGGCTGAGGGAAAGCCAGGCAGCGCGCTTTGTGGAGCTCCTATAAACCTTTGTGGAGCTGCGCGGCGTTAGAGAGATGAAGAAGAATTAAGCTATAGTAGAAGGCGGTTTTCAGTACTGAGGCTGCGGTGCTGGAGGAGCCTTTGTTTTTCGTTTGGTAAAGTGCAGCCGAATTAGGTAATGAAAGCAATTAGTCAACCGGAGCAGGCGGCAGGAAATGAGCGTGGGGCAGCAGTGTTGCTGGAGTTGCTGCTCCTGCTGCTACCTGTTGGGCTCCATCAGCTAGCTGCAGGCTGACAGCCGTGTTTGGAGTTGGGCAGGAGCAGAGGGCACAGGCTTGCTGGCACGGTCCCTCTGCTCACAAGTTAGCGTGCGATAAGAGTTGGTTTGAATCTAAGTGATCGCTTTTTCTTTCTGAGTGCTCAGGTTAACTCACGTGTTTAGATCCATTTCGCGGTAAGGCAACAGTTTTGTTCCTAACAGGCAGCCAGCCGAGCAAGTAGAAAGTCTTATAAATGACAAGGGTAAAGGTAGCACCTTGCAAGAAGAAATCCTAGGTACGATGTGGGGCTTTGGTTATGATGATGCAAACAGCAGTCCTGCCAGTCCTCCTCCTGGAGGATTGTGCAGGATGTGCGCATGAAAACAGGCTGTGGCTTCAGGCTTGCTGGAGCTGTGCATGAGGGGCTGCTGCCTGGTTTGGGGCTGCCTTCTACCTGCACAAGGTGCACGCATGGCTGCCCCGGCTCAGTCACTGTGAAAATGCAAGTCTAGTGTTGTGCTAGGAAGGAGTCACTTTCTGTCTCATGTAGTCAAAATGACAGTGCATGGAAGGGTGAATGTGTGCTGTGTTTAAAATGTGGTGTTGATGCAAATTAGCAGAGGTGTTAACTGCATTGTAGTCTGAATGCAAAATGTATTTTGTGCTCATGGGGAGGCCTGAGAGGCTTGCTTTGCAGTGGTTGAAGAATTCGTGGCCTGGGAATTGAGTTAATGTCTGCTCTTCAGTTTCTCCTGAAACAGTGAACTAATTAAATCACTTTCTGTAGCAGTTCAGTTGTCTGTCATGGAAGTTGGTGTCTGTAACCATTTCATAGACCTGTGAGAATGTGAGACCAGAAGTGGAAGGAGGAGTAAGGCACAAGAAAATCAGATCCTTGAAAACAATGCAATATGTTGTCATCACCTGAAATGCTATCCAGAGTTCAAGCAGCATCTGGACAACGCCCTCAGACATATGGTCTGATTTTTGAGTGTTCCAGTGCAGAGCCAGGAGCCAGACTTGGGCATGCTTGTGGTTCCCTTCCTACTTGGGATATTCTTCAATTCGTTTCTATGTAATATTAAAAAGAGCTCAAAACTTCTAAACCACAGTGTCTAAGTGAGCTGTTTGTGGTAACGCACACTCGCACTGACTCCCTGGAGAGAACGTTGCAAACTGTCTTGCTCGCTTTCTGCCAGCTTAATGCTCTGTGGTGGGATGTTCTTGTTGTCTTTGTAAGTCTTTGTGGAGAATGGTGAAATCTCCTGTGTTTGAAATATCTTTTTGTCTCCTACTTACTCGGACAGTGGGAAAAGGTCAGCTGGGGATAACGTGAGGATGTCATTCAGCTTGGCTTACTGATCCAGAGAGTGATTTGTAAAGGTGCCTAAGAAAGCTAGAAAATCAACTTGTGGTAAATTGTTTCCTGTAGTTCAGTGGCTCACTGACCTTGTAGGTCTATAAAAACCTCTCCTTTAGGAAATGCCCCAGCTGAGAAATGGATTTTCACATACCTTTAGAAAGTTTCCTGAAACAAATATCAAATCTTATGTGTTAATAAGCCATTGTTGCTATTTTATTGCTGAAGATCTTTCAAGGTATTGAAGTAGTCTTCCTTTTCAATACAGAGCATGCAAGACTTCTTAAAAGAAAACAAAAGTGAGAAGCTAGAAGAATCTCAGTCATTTTAATCAATTGAGAATAAGTTTTAGGGGGGGGAAAAAGAAGGCCCGTGCATCAGAAATGCTAGCATGTACAAACCTTTTGCAAGTTTAGGTAATTTCTGCTTACAGCTACTGCAATTAGAAGGCTGGTATTTTAACTATGCAGTCAGTTCTTTGTCTTAGCTAAATGGCTGTCTTACTTGATCCTGTTGTAAACAGCACATTATACAATTTCATTTCAGGCAGTGATGCATGTGTTCGTTTTTAGATGTGAAGATAACACGGGCCTTTGGTTTTCTGAGTTTTCCCTAAATAATTTTCTTCTATGCTGTCAGTTTTAGTTCTCTCTCTACTGATTTAATTAATCGAAATCCTCAAGCCCTCTGTAGTCTTTTTGGCATTTTCTTTTGTCTTAAATTTATGCTTCTCAAATATCAGGAGAATATCAAATACTCTCCTCCCAACGCAGTTTACTTTCATTCCCTTGCTTGAGATACACGATCTCAACAGCCATTAAAAAGCTGGAAATGGAAAGCCAGACTTGCAGTATTTTTAAGGTATATGAATTTTTTCTACTCCCAGAAAACAGCGTGGGTCTAAAATGTCAGCTCTCATTGATTGGGGAAGAGGAGAATGTTGTAGTCAGCTGCTTCATACTTAGAAAAAATGCACGCATATATATCTATACATAATATGTATGTGTATGTTACAGAGACAGTGGTTCATTCTCTAGCAAATGGGTGCTGGTGTGAAAATAATACATTTCTTACCTTTAGGAATGAGTTGCACAATTGAGAAAGCCTTAGCAGATGCTAAAGCATTGGTGGAACGGCTACGGGAACATGACAACGCTGCAGAAGCTCTTATTGAACAGACTACAGCTCTTAATAAACGGGTTGAAGCAATGAAGCAGGTTTGTTTTTCAACTTTGTTTACTCCATTAGGAGTGCAGCTCGGAAACACATCATTTACAATCATTTCTGAGGTGCATTATGCAATGTAGAATGGGTATGTTATTTGGTTAATCCCTTAATGCCATACAAAGTATTCTTATTGTGGGTGTGACTGTCATCTAAAATTAGGTTGTTTATAATTTAGTTTCATCCTGTGAGGACCTTTTGCCTGCTATTCCAACTTAAATATTGAAAGTTGGTGTTTATGTTACGAGCACAGGTAAAAATGGGGTTAGTGTCCCACTGTTGCGTGGTGCCTTGTGTTTTGCTCTTCTGTACAATACTACTTGTTTTGTGATTTGAACGCACAGATTTAATCATACAGAGGCCCTGTCGTAGTTTCTTCTGTTTAGAATACTTTATCTTTTCACTGTCTCCTTTTCTTTCCAGGTAGCCTTTTAGGCTTATTCGCTATTATTTCCATTCTGATGTTAAGCTGTCCAAGGCATATCATTAGGTTGAGTGTGACTTTCACTAGAGAACTTCTGCAAAACATAAAGGTGTCTACTGTCTTTCCACTTGGAAGTTCATCCTGTCATTTCTGTTTTAATACATGTTAATGAGCCTGTAAAGTAACAAAATCCTGCGTATTGAGGTTTGTACTAGATGATCTTTAAAGCCCCTTACAACCCAAGCTATTGTAAATATTCTGTGATGCTGTATGCTTCATCTCTGTGACACTAGTCATACAGAGGCTTCATAACCTTATATCAAAGGGAATTATATTTACCGACTTGTTGAGAGTCAGGATCCATGCATTTAGGTCCATGTGATTTGTACTTAAACACATGGTTTAAGGGATCAGGAAGCTGTGGAGGTGCTAGTACCTCATGGCCATGCTTTACCACGTGTTTGTCAGCTGTAATGATCTGATGGTGAATTTGACCTGCACCAGCTGAAGGTTAAACCGCGCCCACTACAGAGACCTGAGGTATCAAACTTGGTTTAAAATGAGTGTCTCTATAGGGCAGTAAGTTGACAATGCCTCTAGAAGTGTTTTTGTTTATGTAATTAATTAAAACAAAACATTTATCTTGCTGGTTACAGACTTTGACATTAGAACTGGTTCTTAGTGACTTGCTGAGTAATGTTTGCCATTGGTTACTGAAATATGGTGGGTTTGGGTTTTTTTTTCTTTGTTTTTGTTTTTTAATAACTAGTACCAAGAAGAAATTCAGGAGCTCAATGAAGTAGCAAGGCATCGTCCTCGGTCTACGTTAGTGATGGGTATCCAACAAGAAAACAGACAGATCAGGGAGTTACAGCAGGAGAATAAAGGTAAGATTAATATTCCATCCTGTTCAGGTTCTAGCATGCATCACTCTATTCAGTGATACTTTCCTCCCTGATCAAGTTCCAAAAAAATTTTTATAGAAGTTTTCTTCTAAGCAAAACCTTAGTTTTTTTTTTAGTCAGTTTAACTGATCACAATATAATCTAATGCAAAGCCTAAATGTCTCAGCACCAGAACCATAATTAACAAAAAGAGCCGTATAGAACAGCTGTTTCAGCCCATATTTCGTGTTTGCTGTAAGTGAGCACCTGTAAGTACCTGTATGAAGATGTTTTCCCATTCTCTGAAAATAACTAATGTGGGAACAGTCAGGAAGAGTTAAGGTATAAGTATAGTAGTTTAACTCTTTCTGAAATTCCATACACTAGAAACATACAGTTCCTCCTGTAATTCTGTAATCCTTCTAACATTCTTCTGCAGTGGTGTCAGTGATTTTGATTTGTAAGAATCTTGTCTCACCTCAGAAATAATTTGTCCTTTTGTGAAGCGCAAAAATAAAGTCCCAAAATTGGCCTCAAGTAACCATTTTCTTTTTTTCCTTTGAGTTTGCTTCATAGGAAGCTCTGCTCTGGAGAACTTTAATGGATGTGGTCCCAAACTGCTTAGACTTTTTCATCTGAAAAAGACTTGGTATATTTTGAACACTGGCATTTTTAAACTTTTATTTCAACAAACTGTAGATTAAAAAAGATCTTTGTAAACTTCTTTCCAGCTTATGTACAGTGCTGCTTTCAGTGTCTAGATTCAGCTATGCTCAGGATGGCTTAAGTCAGCTAAAGGGACTGAAGTCAAATTAACAGCAGTCTCCATTTTTGACTGAACAAGAAGATTCTTGGGCAGTCACTGTTGAAGAATTTGCAGACAGGACTGAGATTATATGGTGGAAGGAGGAGGCATGCTTCCTTAAGAGTTTATTTCAGTTTTCTCAGGTGGAAGTATTTTTTGCATTGTGTTTCAGTTCTTCTCTGATAAAGTTTAACTGAATATAAAACTTTGTTGGTAGAACTACGCACGTCTCTTGAAGAACATCAGTCTGCTTTGGAACTCATAATGAGCAAGTACAGAGAACAGATGTTTAGGTTGCTTATGGCAAGCAAAAAGGATGACCCAAGTATAATAATGAAATTAAAAGAGCAACATTCCAAGGTAATAACTTCGGGTTATTGGCTTCAAGGGGTTTTTTTTTATGTTGTTTTTTTCTAAGACATAAGTTAGTTTGTAATGGGTTAACACAAAATTTACAGCATCTCAGTTCTTACATTATTATATTAACCAAGTTATAATGAAACACAAACAGGAAACTTGATCCATCTAGTCATTCAACCTTAACCAGCTGCTGATTTATTTAAGCTTTTATCAAGTAGCATTTCATTACCGTATCTACTTAATTTACTTCTGCTCTGCTTAGGTCTTTAAGGCAACTGCTCTATTGTAGTCCCAGGTACACAGAGATCTCAGTCTAAATGTCTCACATTGCTGTCTTTAACTTATGCTTGTGACTCCAACAAATACTTAGTTAATCTGGAGTAAGGCAAACACTTACCAAAACATTTTATTTGGTATGGATGCTATAATTTAGCATTATCTCTTACATATATGGTACATTTTGTATCCAAGTTAATCCTTTGGTACCAAGACATGAAAGTAAAATATTGGTCCTGAAACGGAATTCAAAATTTCATTTAGAAACACCTTTATGGATTAAAAACTTGGGATAACAAAATAATAATAATGGAAAATAGTATTATTTAAGCAGGATATTTAGGCTTCAGCATTTTTATAGAATTGGACCTCACAAATATTAAGAGGATTTATTACCCTTTCCTGACTCTTATGATTTCTGGAATTTCATTGTTTATCCCTCTGATCAGTCTTCACCTCCAGAAAGACTAAACAGTCTTGAAGCAGTCTTTAAATACTTCTTAACATGCTAACAAAAAATTCCATAATACCTAAGGAGTTAATCTCAGCATTACCAGTAGTCACTGTTTTCTCAAGTGGCTTCTGTCAACTTTAGTGGCTATTTACAAAATATTATTTGACTCATTAATTTCTGCAGATCAACAAGCACCTGCCTTTAACAGAAAAGCAGTTTCTTTTTAGCATTTGTATGTGCATGAGAATCGCTAGCAATGAGCCTAAGCATGCTGTTTGATCTCCTGTTAGTGACCTTGTAACAGGCTCTAGATCATATTGATTGCTAGCCAAATGGGGACAGCTGTGTATCTAAAAGCCACTAATTCCTTCCCAGTCCTTTTCCAGGATGCATCCTTGCCAGCTTATTCTTTTACCACTGATCACAGCCTCCTTTCAAGCCAAATTTTTCCTTGAAAGATGTCTTGAAAAACATCCTTCAATGAAGAAAAATGCTGTATGCACTCAGTCTCACTTGGAAATTGAGAAGAGTATAACGATTTACAGCGAGTTCTTTCTCTCCTCCCCACCCCCTTCCCTCACTCCTTTGCTGCAAATGGACACTTAATGAGTAAACAGCTAAACCACAGCTTTGGCAATTGAAACAGCAGAGAAGGATGGGAAGGGCTGACATTCATTTTTAATGAAGTATGTTGTTGGGCAGACTGTGATTCCAAGCAAAGGAATTTTTTTTGTTTTATGGTAGTTTAATTGTTCCTGAGAGTTCAAGGGCAAGGTAATCATCTGCTGGATGTATGGACTTCCAGTCAACCTCATAATTTAAAGATGGCATTTAATTTTATTCTGAAGTAAACGTAACAGATTTTGGTCCTACTGTTCTTTTTCTAGTATTATTTAATAACTGTTGTGAATTTTCTCCAAAGGTCAGACCAGGCATGGATAGGCTGGCCTGTTAGTAGATTTGTAATAAGAAACATGTTGAAAGACTGTGGAAAAATTAAAAGCTTCCGTGAATAGTATTAAAATATTTGGCTTAACTGAACAGCAGTGAATGCCAAATGCATAGGCTCTTCATCTACATTTTCAGGAGAAATAAGCAGAGGCCCTATATGCTCTTCCTGCTGGTATGCTGGCCTGTGAGAAAATAAATGGTCACCCAAGCCAACAAGGTCCAAGCAAGATATCACTTCTTTGCAAACAGGGAAGATTATTTAAAATCTGACTTCCTTGTGAAGGCTGCTATGCCTGTGTTAATGTCTCCTATCATCCTTCTCCTGGCAGTGGAACAAGATAAGCAAAGAAAACTACTGCACTTTTTTTTTTTTTTTTTTTTTTTTTTCTCCTTCATGAATTTTTCACTGAGATGCAGTAATTATAATAGGGAAGTACCCTTTTGGCATTAATTAGCAGACACAGGGAGATCAGGCAGGACATGAGGATGTTCCTTAGAGTTTAGCTAGGACAAGGACCTCTGCAGTCCAGATCCCAGATAAGCTGGAATTGGAAGTGAGTTTGAGCAGAAGTACTGCAAAAAGGGCTAAGGAAAGATCTGAGTTTCCCAGTTTAAGACATAGTAAGGACGACTGCTTTGCCTCCTCTTTTTAAGAGAGAAATGCCCACCTACGGGCTAGTTGTGGCTGAACCAGACTTGGGATCAGCTTTCAAACAGATGAAGTTGGGTTTTATGTACATCCAGTAGGACACACGTCAGCTTCTGCAGTACAGGAAGTTCTTGGCAGAGCAAGCATGTGGCTGTCTCACTGCCATCTGGGAGACATGAAAGCTGTCAAAGCCCATAGTCATTTAGGCATATTTTCCTCTATCAAATTCTTGAAAGGGAACCATGTGACAAACAAGTGCAGTGGTTGCTCATGCCATAGAGTTAGCACGTCTGTGTTTAGGTCTGTGTTCACATTTTTATTACATGACACAGCAGTTAAAATGCACATTCAATGCTTTGCTTTTTTTAATAATGAAGGAAGCCTGTTAGTAAAAACATAATTTTATCTGTACACCTTAGGAACTACAAGTGCATGTGGACCAAATTACAGAAATGGCAGCAGTAATGAGGAAAGCCATTGAAATTGATGACAAGCATGGCTGTAAAGAGCAGGAACGTATCATTCAGCTTGAAGTAAGTATGAATCAAAACAGTGATGGGACAAATAGGGATTTGTCTTCCTCCACTCTCCCAGTATGAAATGCTTAGAGTTGACAGACAAGAAAATGTCATGATTACATACAGGTAGGGTCTAGTCTTCAAAACAGGGAAACTGTCATTTATTTTTGGAATTTGGGGGAGCAGCTCACCACTGCCCAGATATGTTCACAGAAGCTTTAAAATGTGCTCCACATCTCTAAATCATCTTGTTCTGACCCTGTAGTTCTGTCTTTCTTGTACAGTGTCTCAGTACTTTGGGGTTTAGGAATAGCCAATACTTAAGGCCAGCAAAAAGATTGCTTCATGCTATCTTCATGAAACTGAACTGTTTCAGGTAATTAGGTTACTTAAGAGAATTAGCTTGATGTTGCATCAAGCCTCTGAGGGGGCCATGCCTGACATTAGATTAGGCTTTGCTGCAGTGCCATCTTTCCTCGGGAGCAAATCACGTTCTGTATCCTATTAGCTTCAATAAAAGTGCCACAAATACTGAGATGCTGATTTAGACCTTTGCTTTGGTCACCTGCTTGATTTTCCAGTCTTCCTCAATATTAAATCACTTCCTTTGCCAAAGGTTTTTCCAGTGTGCTATCAGTTTGGCTGTTTTCTTGTAGTACTTTGTGGAACCAAGTCACACGTTTTTAATGAGTGGGGAACTAGGTGCAGTATTTAATTATTTCCAGTGTTGCTACAGGCCCTAAAAGTAATGTTTAAAGTCAGTAAACTCTTCAGTAAAGAGATCATTTCTGTTTGTAGCTCTGTGGTAGTCTCACATGTAAAACAGATGCTGCGTTGTGTACTTAACTTCCAGTATAGTTTGTGAAAAATGCTTTTGGTTCTATTGCTCCCACTGATTTAGTATTACTGAAACTCAGCCCTTATCACAGTTACTGAGTTACCATCTCCCTCCTGTGTTACTGCGTCATTCACTCATCCTGCTATTTTGTTGCACATCCCTTGCACTTAAATTTGTAGTAAACGGAAGGAGAGATCCTTAATGTAGTTGTCTCAACTTCCTGAAGATCTATTAAATGCTTTTTTTCTCCCCCGGTTATAGCAAGAAAACAAAGGCTTGAGAGAAATTCTTCAGATAACCAGAGAATCATTCCTGAACCTTAAGAAAGAAGATGCATCAGAGAGTACATCCCTTTCAGGATTAGTAACAAGCAGTGATTTGAGCCTGAGGAAGAGCTAAAGACTGTGGAAGTCGACGAGCTTTAATTGCACACTTTACAAATGGAATATCAGGGGTCACTTGTCAAGCACTTGTTACTGAATAGGGCACCAGCAGGCTTATGCATCTTCAACTTTGGTTTAGTGGCATTCATACCATGTAAAATAAATTCCAGTTGGTATTCCATAAATAGCGTAGTGACAGATTAATTGCCATAGATTTGACTTCAGTAGGAAATGTGTAATGCTCTTATGGAATTGGGAATTATTTTTATATGAAGTCATTTTACAAATAAAATACATAATTTCACATAATTTATATAAGTTATTGCTCGTAAGAAAAACTTCAATGCACCTATTATACAACAAATGCAAGATTTAAAGTCTGATCTCTGGCTAAAAGATAGGGGCTGACTGTGCTTTGTGCATGAGCCATATTTCATTTTTCCTTTTAGGGAGGTTTTTGAAAGCTTTGAGCCTGTTTGATGGAAAGAGCTAGCGTAAAGCTGAAGGATTTCTCTCAGCCACAGGCTCTCCTGTTAAAATGTAAGGCCAGTTGCTTAAACATAGGCAATACAATAAATACAAATGCTGTTGTATTTACCTTATGAGAGAGAACCAAGCTTGGTTCTCTATCGGTAGTGCAGTAATCTCACATATTTCTTTGGGATTGGCTGCCCAAACTGGGAAACAGCAATTTGAATGCATTCAAACTATAGTGGGAGAAAGATAACTGGGAGAAAGAGGGGAGAAGTTCTGAGTTGGCAGCCTGCACACCTGCAGATATTATTTTCCCTCTTTAAGTACTAAATAGTCAAGAAGCTTTTTATATTTTCACTGGGACCTTTCAATATGTTACACTGACAAAAAGGCTGCTCACTTTTATTCCTGAAATAGCTGCAGAAATGAAAAGGAATTAGCACTTGTAGAACAAGAAGTGGCTTGCGTTGTCTGCCTGGACACCAGCAGTGCTTTATAAGGCATATCTGCAGTGGAAGGCATGCTGAAATCATTCACACTTGGCTTTTGTCAGGCTGCTTCTGCTACTTGTTCAAAGCACTAAGGCCGTTGCTAAGACTGATGTGCATTACTGCATTTTGGTCAGCGTGTTTCTGTATTCTTACTTGGAACACATACTTGAAGTACAGCGAAAGCTTTCAGTCACAGAAGACTGCAGATGTCCAAATGGCACATACGCTTTGGTATCGGGGCTGTTTAACAACTTCCCTAGCAAAATGAGTTAAGTACTCTACAGTCTGTTATCACTTAAACAAGTTTCATTTTCAGCTGCACCAGTGCAAATAGAATTGAGCATTAAGCCCTGTCAGGTGCGGCAGTTGTAAAAGCAGCATTGACTCAGTAAAACCTCCACAGACTTGAGGTACGTGCAACAAGAGGTCTGACATAGAGCTTTATGTCCCCAGTGGGCAGACTGACTTACAGGGAGCTTAGCATTTGTGCTTTGATGCTGTCACATGCTGCTTTATGAGAAGCAAGTGGAGTGGTGGCAGAAAATAAATGCTGAGTTTTTATGATTAATAGATCGGCCAAGAAATGCAGCTGGAACGATGGCTCAGGAAGGACAGCTCTCCAACATTCTGCAGCATTTTTTGTAGTTAGGGAAACAGCTGCTTCATCTACCAGAGCATCAGAGCTTTTTTCTAGGTTTAAGAATATGTTGAGGACATTCATGTGCATGAAGGTTTTAACCCTTTCCAAACTTGAAGGAGTTTCTTCTTTTTTATTCAGAATCCTTTATCTCGGGCTCAAATTACACCTGTCTGCTGTTATCTACAAAACTTTACCAATGCTTGCATAGTTTAATTGTTTTTTTGCATTTCTGCTGTAGCTCATGAGCTAGTGACTTACCAGAAGCAACATCTATTTTAATGCAGTGTGTTTTGTCACTGCGAGCTGGGAAGAAGTTCTGGTTTCAGTTTTTCCCACAAGTGTCTTTCCAGCTATTGACTGGTATTGGAGACATCCACAGCCACTTAGTGCTGAATGCAGTCCTGCAGCTGACCTTCAGGCTTGTCTCTAATACAGTCAGTCTCCAGAGTGTAGAGCAGAGAAGGGTCGTTAGTCTGTGGCAGTTCTTTCAGGTTGCTCTATTATGAAATAATGCTTGATTAGTGTTTATTTTTGTAAATTAAGAAATGTGACTTAATTTATCTACTCCTAGTCTTCACGTTTGATACGTCTCCCCTTCCATTCCCCTGACCTGATCACTTTAGGATTTTAAAGAGCCTTCACGTTGTGTGGAGTGCCTATTTTTCATTGCATACCTGTTATTTTTGTAATGCAGATAGCTTGAAAAGAATTTATGGCTAGAATTGTGTACTGTACACTAAACTTATTTTATCAATAAAGTTGACTGAAAATATGGATGTCTTTGTGATTAAGGAAAAGTACTGAATCCCAAATAAGCCACACTTAAAACATCTGAGAAAAAAAGAAACAATATTATGCTTTTTGCTGAGCTTTTTGTACATTAGGGCAGACAGGCAGGCCCACATATACTGCTTTTAGTCATGTTGCCATGAGTAAAAAAAAATCCCTTGCCAAATGTTCATTCTCTGTTGGAAAACTAATAATTGCTTCCATGACAAGGCCAAGTCCAAAGCATTGCACGTGGATCAGAGCAATCCCAGGTATGGGCACAGACTGAGAGAACAACTCCCTGCGAGCAGCCCTGCAGAGGACATGAGGGTCCTGGTGAATGAAAAGCTCGATGTGAGCCAGCAGTGGGCGCCTGCAGCCCAGAAGGCCAACCGTAACCTGGGCTGCATCAGGAGAGGGGTGGCCTCGCTCTGCTCTGCCCTCGTGAGCCCCATCTGCAGTACTGCATCCCGGTCTGGGGCTTGAAGCACAAGAAAGATGCAGCGCTGTAGAAGTGGGCCAGAGGAGACCACAAAGGTGCCCATAGGGCTGGAGCACCTCTCCCAGGAATAAGGCTTGGGGAAATCGGGCTTGTTCAGCTTATAGAAGAGAAGACTCTGGGGAAGATGTCATTGCTGCCTTCCAGCACTTAAAGGAGGTTATAATCAAGAGGGAGACCAACATTTTACACAGGCTGATAGCAGTAGGACAAGGGAAAATGGTTTTAAAGTAAAAGAGAGGAAATTTAGATTAGAAATGAGGAGACAATTCTTTACTCAGAGGGCAGTGAGGCAGTGACACAGCCACCCAGAGACAGCTGTGGGTGCCCCACCCATGGAGGAAATCAGGATTGGATGTGGCCCTGGGCAGCGTGAGCTGGTGAGTGGCAGCCCTGCCTGCAGCACAGGGTTGGGGCTGGGTGGGCTTTGAGGTCCCTCACAACCCAAACCATTCTGTGGTTCTACCATCCATATACTTTGTCTTTTTTTTTTTTTTTTAAGCAAATATAGGGAAGCAGAAAGAATAGTAACAAAGTAGCTCATAGAGTTGTGAATTTTGTATCAAAACACTTTGCTACAGCTGAGAACATGACCCTTACATTTTTTGGTACAAGATTAAATAAGTCACTGTGACCTCACTCAGTCTTGGCGTTTGTTTCTCTGATGTGTAAATGATAACAGCAGTGGATTACGTTCACAAGTTAGAAGTGTGATGTTTCCTCTGCTTCCTTTCTCAGAAGAGAAACTTGCTTTCAATATCAAATTGCTTGTTGAAGGCAGGCAAGAGATGTCAAGCTAAGTCATAAATAAGCATTGGAGCTATTAGACCAAGGTGAAAACAGAAGAACAGCTTGAAGGTGGGCCACGTACAACTAATAAATCCTTAAACAGCTTTGGCTTTTTAACAAAGGCATGGAATTAGAAGATTATGTAGAACTGCAGAGCTACAGTCACTGTCTCCATACATAATCATGTTTACTGAAATCCCTTTGTAGGTATCCTAAATAAGATTCATATTGGCCTGGTAAGTTTTTGGTTTAGTAAGTAAGCGTACTACTCTTCCAAAGCACTTTTCCTGGTTTAATAAAGGATTTCTAGATTTGAAATGGGTTCATCTGTAGGCATCCAAAGGCTGACATGTGCAAAAAAAAATGCAGCATCAGAACCTGGCATGCAATGAGTGCAGACACATTTCTGTATGAAACCACCATTAACTCCCATAGCCAAGGAAAAACTCAACTGACATCTATAAAAAGGAAACTGTAAGCAACTGCTCTGAGTGACCAAGAGAAACATAGCATAATTCCAGACTTGAGAAGTACACAACAACAGTACTTCTCAGAGTTAAGCTGGAGAACGTTGCCATAAGGGAAATGAACAGAACTACAACCACAGTATGTCTCCATTGCCCTAGGGGTTCATCCCACCATTCTTCTTTAAAAAAAAAAAAAAAAAAAAAGATAAAAGGAGCAGCTTCTCCACACCACTGGGGAAGAACCCTGGAAACATCTGAGGAAGGCTGTTGTACCAGTGCAAAACCACTGCGTGTCATTTTGAAGAATCAGTTGCAAGTTTGAACTTCCAACACCAGTGAATGCAGGGTGATCCATGTCCTCAATTCCTGAGCATATGATCAGAGAACACAGCAAGCAATTTTTAAATGAATTTTATGCAGTTCTCAAATTACTGTCTAGGCACACAGCAGCTGCTTCCTATGATGTGTACTATCTGGGCTTTGACACTTCCTGGACATGGCTTCTTTTCCCCAGGCTTTTAGGATAAATGAATCCAGTTCTTTGTGAGCACATTAGATGATTGGCTTTATACCAGAAAAGAGTGTGGGTAGCCTGGAACAATTGGACAGGGCAGGTTTTGTTGTTTATTTTTCTTTTGACAAGTCAGACTTGTGAGGACCCAGCATTGCAGCAGGTGGGTAAGTTGTACACAGCTTCATCCCCCTCCCAAAATGAGCCAAATTATTGCTGTTTTGAAGTTGTCTCCTCCCAGGATGCAACAGAACGTGGTGCCCTGTATACCCTAGCAGGAAGCTGCTATCTGCCCGTAGCTACCTGCTCATAGACAAGAGCCAGGATGAAATGTATCTTCATTAACAAGCATTGCTTGAAGAGTGATTCTGTAAGAGATGAGGTTGGACTCTTCTCAGCAGTGTGCGGCGACAGGACAAGAGGAAATGGCCACAAAGTGATGCATAGGAAGTTCTGCGCAAATGTGTGTGGGAACTTCTTCACAGTGCAATGATGGAGCACTGGCACAGGCTGCACAGAGAGGTGGTGGAGTCTCCTTCTCTGGAGACGTTCAGGACCTGCCTGGACGCCTACCTGTGCAACCTGGGCTAGGGAGCTGCTTTGGCAGGAGGGTTGGATTTAATCATCTCTAGAGGTCCCTTCCAACCCCTACAGTTCTGTGATTCTGTGAAACAAAAACATTACCTTAAGCTGTTGCTTCTAATGAACACTGACATACCAGAGCCTGCTTATCAAAGATGTGGGAGGTGTCAATGCAGCTTGACTTCAGAGCAGTGGCACAGACCAGATCTCACATCAAACACAAGAGGCCACTGCATAGGCCAAGCATCCCCTTCCTCACTCTGTGACGCACAGCACTACTAAACAAGTAGCTTACAAAGTGCCACTTTTGTCCTACCCAAACCCAATGCTACCAGAGGACAGTGGTGCCAAAAAAGCTTCACAACCAGGCCCTGCTGGGAGTGTGAGCAGTTACAAGACTGCCACCTACCTGCTAGTCACATCCAGTTCATAGCTTCTAACTGAAAACAACAACAAGCCTGCCCACAGAGGGCAAAATGTTAACCAAGGCAGACGTTTTCTCCAATCTTTGTTGTGAGGTTTACACCACAACTAACACCTATGCCCCTAAAAGAGCTTCAAGTGCTTTATAACCCACTGTATGTAACGTATTTCTAACACCTGTTTGAGAGGATGCAAGAACAGTAACCAGTACACTTTTTTCTTACTAAGCAGTAGCAGCACACGCCATTGGATTGGAAGATACAGGTGAACCACTCTTCCCAGTGAGGAAAGCTGCTTACACAGGATACAACTGCAGGAATGATAATGCAACTTACATACTTATCTCACGTGCCCCTTCTCATGATCTGTCACCACCTGTTTCAGACATCAGAGCATGGTACACCTTTGGAAAGCACAGCTTGGTCTTAGTTCAAGATATACTTTCTGAAGATCTAGGGAGGCAGGCAGGCAGGCAAGCAAGCTGCCCTACATATGTTGTGCTCCATGAAATATGGGAATCAGCTTGGGTTTCTGCTTTTAAGACAAGAAAGGAAGAGACAAGGACAACAGAAACTTTTTCCTTGAAAAGAGATCAGTGTTCTTGTGTCTGGCTGTGCCACAGCTCGTTTCATCACTGGCAAAGCAAGGAGAAGAGGAAGAAAGTTTGTCCTCCAGCTTTAAGGCAGTTCTGCATATGTTTCAGACCTAGAATAGCTGTAGGAGCAACAAGGACTGTGATGTAATCATCACAGCATTGTTACAGTGCAGCAAGGACTGCAGAAACGCACCAAAGCAGTGGTAGCAGCTGGGTTCTCTAAGGCAGAGAGAGGCAGATCATCATAACCCAGGAGGCTCCAGCTTACAATCCTAGTTTTTACAGAGGTTTCAGCACCTAGAACTTCCAAAGAAAGATCAGTTTAAGCTAGCACAACTGCAAGGTTAGTGCTTCCAGTGAGAGATGCTGCAGTGAGTAGTTTTCTGTACTTGCACAGTACAAAAATGCATGGCAGGCTGGAATCCAGTCTCTCTTGCAGCTGCCACAAACAGCACACAAGAGCGTTAAAAAAATCCCCCCACTGTCCCCCAAGTATTCCAGTGAATCAGTTAGTATATTCTGACAACAGTCACTATGGCTTATGGAACAGGAAAATAAGCCATGCACAATCTTTAACTGGAAAAAAAAGACCATCTCCAGTTCAGGATCTCAAATTGCTCCAAGCCTGCTCTGCCTCAGTCTTCCTACAGGATCTTGCAGACTACTTTCCAGTCAAGAGCTTGACACACTGTCTTTTGTCCTTAAGAACTTTGTCCAATGAAGCTACAGATACCTCTTCAGGTCCTGCAATCATACAGAATGTCTCAGCCTGGACCTCGGTATCACTTCAACTGCAGTCAATGCTTATGACAGGCCAAGTTGGCTTCTCCTACCACATCCTTTGAGGGTCTAGAATTCCAGAAGAACCAACCACTACAATGTGCTTCAGCATCTGTGACTGTAGAAGTGACGTTGAATTCAGCACCAAGACATCCTCTCAGTCACAATATTACTTCAAAAGAAATCTTTATTATAAAAAGATATAGAAAATTAGAGTTCAAATTGTTTCTTTCAGAATGCTAGTCACAACAGTTAAAAAAAACAAACAAGGTAAACATCTTTAAGAGCATTTGTATACCAAATAAGTGTTTGCTACTTAGTCAGATACACAGACAAGCTCAGTATCAGTGCAGTAAGGGCAGTCAGTGAACATCAGTCCATCAGAGACCACACAGAACAGCAGAGTCAGGGTCCTGCTACACTGTAAGATCTCAGCCTTGCTCAGCTGTTTGAGGGAAACTTACCAGCTCCAAGCAGACATGGGATTCATCTATAAACCTCTGATCAACTCAGTCACCTCACAGGTTATGCCACGCTACAAAGTTTCACTCCTTAAAAGCTGAGAAGCAGCTGCAAAATTGAGTTACTTTGAAGTCATTGATTCCTTTCTATTGCTAGGATGTTTAAACTTACTTGGAAGTTCTCAGATAGAGTAGTATTGCCACCTTCCTTAGAGAGTTGTTTCTGACACTCTTACTGCCAAGAATTTAAAGTAGTGGCTGAGAACTGAAGTTTTACCAGCAGGTTATTCACTAGCAGTGGTCCCATTCAAACAGCAGAACAGCCATTCACCTCCAGCTGGGGAGGACTATGTACTTTGCTGCCCACGCTAAAGGTATAAAGATAGGAAGGAGAAATTAAAAAGTTAAAAAATAATAATAATCAGTAAGAGTCACCAAAACCTGTATCAAGAATCAATGTAATACATTACTTTCATCACTATTTAATCTAAGACAGACCACAGTGTAAACACTGAAAATACAGACCAGGACTGGGCAGGGGGTGGGCAATAAAACCCCAGGACAGCCTCAGGTCAGTTTGTTCACTAATGTGAGCCAAACCCATACTGTTCCAATTTGCATTTTGAAAATGTCTGCTTGTTTTATTTAAAGAATTGAATAAAGCCACCAAACAAGATGCACCTTTCCATTGAACACATGAGTGGTCCTTTATCTGTTTTACACTGCATTCTACTTTGGGCAAATGCAAACAAAGTCAGTAAGGAACACACTGAGTCAGCAAGGATCTTGGTCAGTATTTTGCCTGCAGTATGCTGTTCTCACTCTTATAGGCAAAAATTAAAAGATCTATTGATTAAAGAAAAAAAAAAAACCAACAACCACAACAGTTAGTGTTTCAACAAATTCCCAGAAAGACTGACATTGGCCATAAAGTGCTTATTCCAGTTACTCTCTTTGGCAGTACCTCATCAAAAAAAGATGATACCAGAGACACAGCAAGTCACAGGCTATCCAGAAAGCAAACAGAGAAGCAAGCCACTTCGTTCTCTTAGCAGTCACCTGTACAAAGACCAGATGACCAGCCTGCTACAGAACCAAGCAAAAGAGGGAGAAAGTCTCATCTCAGATCAGCTCCACTTCCTGAGCCCCAGTGTGCTCACTTATAACAGTTAATTCAGTGCAGTTTAAATTCAAGTAACTTAATCTAGCTCGCAAAGTTCAGTAATACCTCTTGGACGCAACCGTGTCTGCAGCCACACATTTTGTACCTATGAGAAGATGATACTTCACTTTCTGCTAGAACTCCTTCTGCATATGACACTTGTCTTTCTTCTCTTGCAAGATGGCAGACTGCTCACCTCCGAGAGCAAGTCACTCAGTATTTTGGCAGCAATTTTCACACCGTGGGAGAAGAACCAACGTTGTACAGGTTGCTTTCTACAGTCTGTTTCATACTTCACATACCTGAACATGAAACTAGCTCACTACAAGACAAATACCTGTACTTGATCCTTAATATAAGATCTCTGCAGCCAGACATATGTGTATTACAGCAGTCTGAGCGGGCCATTGAGGAATGTCAGAAAACAGCATGTAGTGGATGAGACATAATTTTTCCTTCAAGTTGAAGAAACAGCCTCCTCTTAGTAACACAGGACAAGCTGACACTGATAGAAGCCTGCATCACTGGCTGGTTTGCTGGTGATAACTTATCTTGCCATTCTTAGATTCTTCCTCTCTGGTCCCACCAGTTATTGAGCTGGTTACAGAAGCAATGGAGTTCTTTCCCCAGCTGGCTGTTCTTTCTGAAAAAGCTCTTTAATCTGTAGCAGCTTGCTGTGTATTCTCTCTCTTAGGGGAGGGATATGATGGCTGGGATCTAAGACATTTGTGCTTCTGCGCTCCCTTTCCCGTTTCCAGGTGAGGTAAGGGTGTGGTGGGAAGGGCACTTCACTTCTCTCTCGGCGAAGCTGCACAGTTACTCCAGTAAGGGCTAGCATTATCCACACTGCCAGGACAATAAAGTCTAAAAGAAGAAAAAAAAACAACACTGATTCTCATAAAACTTGAAAGGAAGTTGTAAAGTTTGTGCAACTGTTCAAGACTAGGATAAATAGGGCATTGGGCAACCTGGTCTACTCACAGCAGGGGGGGGTCACAACTAGATGACCTTTAAGGTCTCTTCGAACCCAAACTATTCTATGATTCCCAAGCACAAACACTGACAAGTTTGGAAACAGGAAGGAATGACACATTGCCTCTGCATCCCCTTGGGCAGAGAGAATAATCAGGCAAAGGCAAGAACAAGCATGCTCCATCATTGCTCCTTATACTGCCACTCTACAAACATAGCAGTCCAAGTCTGAAAAGCACCTTGAGTAATTGCCTTGTCATGCAATATCTGCTGGAAGCTTCATGTCTCAGTCAGCTCAGTGTTACTTTTGGAGGACTGAAATTCATCATTTGGCTGTTAAAATCTCACACCATACTTCTTAAGTTATCTTCCCATCCCTGCAACACTTACTGTTTACAAAAGCAAAGACGCAGTGCTCTAATAAGTATTTCTGACTTATTTTTTTAAAGGCAGTATAAGAACAGCACTCACCATTTGTTTGAAAAGGCACATTGGTGTAAGCTCTGCTAAAGTAATCATTGAGGAGCCTTCTGAGCAAGTCTAAGGCAATGTAAGCAAGACTTGTGTACACGTAACATGCAATAGCCAGGACCACTGAGTAAGAGCCTACTATTCCACAGGCCAGTATGTTCAGCTGGGAGGGGAAAGAAAAACAGAGCTTCAGGAAACAGACCAACACTGTACTCCCCCACCTCTTTAATGCAGCGTTTTATCAGTTCTACCAGAAGAATTTGGCTGCCCACACCCTGTTATCCAGGCATCCTACTAAGACAGCAGAGATAGGCCAATAAAAGCATTACTGGTTGTTGTGTGCAATGCTGCTGCTGCTGCTGCAAAAAAAAAATCTTTCCTTTACTTATGGACCATTTTCTATAAGTAGCAATGAATAGTAACTCCTCAGAGCTGATCCCATGCTGAGCTTCTTGAAGCCATGTTAGATCTTCCACACATCCCACAGGACTGCATTTTGGATAATAGTCTCAAACCCTTTTCCCTCCTCCTCCCAAGGAGAAAGAGCAGATTACTTACAATTCTTGGACAGCCAACAAAAAGCACTGGAATCATCAAGGCCACAGCAGAAAAAGTCACCCAGAACACAACATCATCACGGAACACCCTATAGTCTCCTGCAAAGACACCATATTCAGCAAGTAGTTTCCTAGCATTAGTAGAACAGTCACTTCTTTTCCTAAGTGGTAAGGATTCTGTACGTTCAGAAATTTTAGAAATACCTGGAGTACAATGTGGGAAAGGTTAGCTTTTGAGCTCAAATGCCAGTTAAAGTGTACTGTAGTACTGTTACTCAGAACAGAAAGATAGTTCCAGTTTAGCACAGGTCCTGAATTGGGAAGCAGATCTTGTTCATGAAATAGGTTTTTCAGTGAAGTTTAGGCTACTCATCTGATAAGAGTGAAAAGCAGCAGAGTACTTCCATGTAATAAGAAGCCATTTATTGCCTATATAGTTTTATAGTTTATGAACTTGTGTCTACATAGGTTTTACTATAGGACCTGGTACAAGTGCAACCACCATGATATATAGTGAGAAGCTCTTCTGGTTTTAGGAAGAATAATTAAGTTACTTGATTAAACACTAATTTGCTTCCCCTGCTTTCAAAGGCCTGTCAAGTAAAAAGACTAGCTGACTCTTAATTCACTCACTATTTTACTCTAGTAAAGAGCAACCAGGGAATGCATGGATTATTACACAATCACAGACTGAGTAAAACAGTCTCAGAAAGGAAAAACTGCCCCACCAGGAGATCTCTTAAGTAGGAAAGCTGGAAAGGAATGCATTTGAGATTTAAAGGTACAGCAAAGAAAGCAGTGCAGCTGATGCCTTGATGGCCCTGAGGAATTTCAGCTCAGCAGCCTTTCTTGCTTTCCTGTTACGCACCTGTTGTTCCTCTTAATGAAGTAATTCTAAAAATGCCCATGATGTCAGTTCAGTTGCAAATACAAGTTTGAGTCTTACAGTAAAGTGCTGCCAGAGCATTGCACTGCCGTATGGTAAAAGATAACAGCAAGAGCTCCTCTTAATCCATCATGCCTTCATGCCTGAAGCCTCAGAGTCAGACCACAGATTTTCTACTGTAATTTGCTCAGGATCAGAGAACAAAACAACCCACAAATGCTTGTCTGGAGCAGAGATGGTATTAGATTACTGAGATGCAAGTAGCTTGGGTAGGAAGTAAACAGTTTCCTTTTCCCACCAGTACTGATTCCCCAAGTAGCTTTAATTGCAGCATGCCTGAAAGAAAGCTTCAGGGACACCTCTAATCCTTCCAAAACCAGAAAGGGAAAAAAAAACAAAAAATCACAGTAAGATGCACCAGACAGGGGCATTTGTTTTAGAGCCTTGCAGTCTCTGAAATATAGAAGGGACGTAATAGTACTTCAAAGCAGAATATTTCAGTACATACCTAGTGGAGTAAAGAAGACCATCGATGAGAAGAGAAATCCCAGCACAAGTCCAATAATCAACATTGAGAGTAGGACAGAGCCAAATCTCCACCAGCTTGCAACCAGAAGTATCCCTCCAATAATCCCAGCTACTGCTGTCAAAATAAGACGTACTGAAAAATAAAACAGGAAATTCTAAACTAAGAACTGTGGCAACATCCTGAAAACTTCAGTTATTGCAATAACGTATTCAACAGCTTTACTTGCATGCTTGATCGTTAGCTAGTCCATAATTGAGGGTATGCTACTGAAAGAGTGACACAGGACTGTAATGAAAGTGTTGCTACTATGTACAAGAATATCTTGAGTTACGTTGCACTAGACATACACTACCAGAACAGCAACTGTTTTTGTTACATCCTACCTCATATAAAGGAATCAGTTCTTGCCAGTCCAACAGACAGGTTGCAACTGCTTATTGCATTTTACAGATAGAATCCGATCTGAAACTGAGGTCTACCCATTACAGAAGAGGCAGGAAGGAAGCACACCACAAATTCCAGATAGTTCCTAAATCTGCACCTCCTCCCTTGGATAGATATGTAAATTCATCTTTTATGGTTGCAGCTGTTAATTTCCACTTTATTGTTTAAGGCTGAAAACAATAATTACGCTGTTGTATATTCAGCTGTTAGGGTAATTAGAGCTCAGGTCAAGTACTCACTACTTTTTATTTTTATTTTTATCTTCCCCAAAGCAAACCAGCTGCAAACAAAACTTAAGAGATCCATAGCAATAATGTTTTGGGAAGAAGACAGGGTATCTTGACACCTACTCACCATCATAACCAAGGGCAGTTACCCTAGTGATGAATACAAAGAAGAAGAATCCCGTGAATATGAATCCCATGAAGAATAAGTCTAGAGATAAGAGAAAAGGGATTTAGTACGCTATCACCACATGATACCAAATCTACTACAGTACATCTTCAGATTCCTCTGCTCTACAACTGTGAAGGGCGATCTCAGCTCACCAGCTGCTAAGCACAGAGAGACAGCCACCACTTTGTTCTGAAAAGGGGTGCTCCAAAGTACTTCAAATAAGCTTAAAAAAAAAAAAGTCTATTTTCACTCCCCAGCAGGCACCCTGGTTATGGGTTCCTGTTCTGGGAATACCAAGAAATTTATTGTTTGCACTCAAGAGATCTGACTCTGTTAATGCAAAGCTGTGGACCTAATTGATAAGAATCACCTGGTAGCAATTACATAACACTACAGTTTTAAGTCACAACAAGTTACACTTAGGAAATTCCAAGGAGAGTTATGAAAAGAAAAATCACTCCATACCTGTTTTCCAGAATCTGTGTCCAAAAAAGCAAGTGAAGAGACCAAGAACAGCAAGAGCAGTGAAGAATATTTTGGTAGAGAGTTTGCCTACAAAGAGAAAGGGTTACTAAAGCATTCTTTTCCAGTAGTCCCAATAGTGACACTAATAGAAAGTGTCATCACTTAGCCTGTCAGCAACATAACAAATATCTTTAAGATCTGCAACAAAATATTTAAGTAGCTCCAGTCTAAGCTGCAGTCAAAAGATTCCACCGTATTCAAGAGACTGAAGTTTCTGTAACCTTTAGTCATGCAGTTTTAACTTGCTGTTTGCAGTACCACTACTACAGCTGAAAATTCTCTACTTGGCTTTAAAATAGTCAGTGATACAGCAGTTAGCCTTTATCTTTGCAGCCTTCATCTTTATCTACAATAAATCTACTTTTCATGCTACAGAAAGAACCACAAGCATTCCCAGTATAGCTCACCTCTGCCTCCTAGAAATAATTCTTACTGATATTTAGGCTACATTTAGAGAAAAAGTTAAACCCAGATAAGGTTTCTTATAAGGTCACAAGACACCAAATTTGACAAGTCACCTGTGTAATAATTAGGCAAATGAGGACAAATCTTGCTTTATGAACTATATTCTATCATTATTCTTGTTCCTTCAGTTTGCTCTCCTTGCACACATCCTATAATTACGTAACCTCATAGAAAGCAGTATGACTCTGTAATCAGATTTCTTTTGCTGGCATTATATTTAAGCTTGCTTTCAGGTGACTATCCCATTTCAAAATATTTGAAAGTTATTGATTGCTATTAGCACCAGCACAGTTTAAGAATTAGAGCTGGACTCTAATCTGGAGCATGCTTCATCAGCTTAGTTTCACAAGCACCACCCACAAAGTAACTTAAATCTACGTACCCAGTTCAAATGGAAAAAGCTGGAGGGAGACCACCAATCACTAATAGTTCTCCACAGACTAATTTTTATAATTCTAGCATTTCTACTCAATCAAGAAGTAGACTCTAAGTAACAAAAGTACACTAAGAGTATATATATATATATATCTACGTAGATTCATAGATACATTAGGTTGGAAAGGACCTACAAGATCATCTAGTCCAACCATGCTCCTATCACCATCCCTACCCACTAAACTACTAAATCAAATCCCTTAGCACCTCATCTAAACGCTTCTTGAACAGTGCTAGGGATGGTGCCTCAACCACCTCCCTAGGCAGGCCATTCCAGTGCCTGACCACTCTCTCAGAGAAAAAGTTTTTCCTCACATCTAATCTAAATCTTCCCTGGCACAACTTGTGGCCATTCCCTCTTGTCCTGTCATTAGTTATCTGGGAGAAGAGGCCGACCCCCTCCTCACCACAACGCCCCTTCAGGAAGTGGTAGAGTGCTGTAAGGTCTCCTCTGAGCCTCCTTTTCTCCAGACTAAACAATCCCAGCTCCCTCAGCTGCTCCTCATAGGACTTGTGCTCCAGACCTCTCACCAGTTTTGTTGCCCTTCTATGAATACACTCCAGGGCCTCAATGTCCTTCTTGTAGTGAGGGGCCCAAGATGTTGAGACGCAAGCTTGAATTGTGCTCCAACAAGTCCCAACTTACTAAGAGAAGAGCAGTTATCCACTAGATCAGCAAAGCTGCAGGCATATGTGTGCACAGGTATGTACGCAGCAGAAGTATTCCAAAGAGGATCCCATACTATGACATTGTAGATCACACCTTGGCCAGGGAGCGAGGAAAAGTACACATCTGTCTTATCATCACTTGTCACTGTAAGCATCTGGAACAGTGAAGAACATTTTTAATTTCAAAGACCTGCTTGTCACTATTTCTAATGCCACGGTGATGTACCCACACAGCTAAAGCCATATCCAGCAGCACAAAGAAGACCAGGAAGGACTGAAACAGAAGCTCTGCTAACTCTGAACCCTCTCAGGTATTACTAACTGAAGTGCAAAGGGCTCACAGGATTGACTCCACTTCCCTCAACATAAAGCAGTGCTTTCTGAAAGCACATTACATTTTCCTACTCATGTTTTGATCCTCCCCATTTGAGGGCATAGTCCAATTTTTTCTAGCAGCCTTCTAGCCCAAATCTGCCCCCTGAATCACAAAGGCTGCCATTCTATTCCCCAGCCAGGCCAGATAGGTCACGGCCACTGGTATTCTCACCCTCTGTCCCTTCCAATCCCTTTGCTTGGAGCAGGTAAACATGCCGCAAGTGTTTGCTCTACCATATCTGCTCTCTTTATGTCCCTCTGAACTGGGGTCAGCTTCTAGTCCAGTTCAATTCAAGAAAGAGAAGAACAGGGAAAGAAAAAAAATCATACAGTACACTGCCAAACGCCTCACAGACAGAGGCTTCATACTTACTTTAACACCATTAGCTTTGACACTTTGCACATCAGACATCTTCCGTATGTGGCTCATGAGCACCATCTCAGAAAGATTGTTCTCTGGTAAGAAGTACTGGTACACATCATAGCGCAGCCGCCACCTGGAGTTCTGACCCGTCCCTGAATCACAGGATGGTGGGTCTGCTCCTCTACAATTAAAAAGATGTCAGCAACATGCTTGGCACAAACCCTCAAACGCAGAATCTCTCCCACGAAATGCAACTTCCAGTTCTTATGTTACCTCTTCCCCCTCTTTCTTTTCCTCACTTACTTTTTACATTACTAGTTGCAGCAAACAGTATTTCTACCAGTAGTTAGATGTTCAACTTTTCCATTAAATCCTGTATTATCACACTAGTCAAATACAGGGTAAAGAAACCCCAATATAGGGCCTGGTCAGAGCACTGAAGCTCCCATTCATTTTTATTTTTAACTACACACCTCGTATATCCCAAATTCGCAGGGGCAAACTTGATGCGTACATCAACCAACGTGTAGTCTAGATAAATGTTGGGATCCACTTCCAAATCAAATTCCAGATTGCAGCCTCCAGGTATAGGATCTGGAAAACAAAACAAAACAAGAAAATAGCTGTAGTAGTTCTTATTTCTTCCTTACACAATATGAAAAAAGTTGAAGACCTCAGCAATGCATGCACTTGCAGACATGGAATGATGCTGAGTACCCGGAATTTTTAGGCTCCAGTCCTGCTGACAATACAAGTAAAGTCACTACAATAACTAAAACAAATCCTGACACACATGCACAGCATTCTTCTACTCTGAGGCTGAGGTCACGACGAGACCATACCTCACATCCTATACACAAATCGTAACTCAGTAGTGAAAACAAGCTTTGACAGCCCCAAGGGGTTTGTATCATCTCCACCAGGTGCTTGTACCATGCAAGAATACCAGTTCTGAAAAGGCAACACTTCATTCCACAGTTTGCTTGTAGTAAAGCAGAGAAAAAGGGCAATATACCTTTCTCCGTATAGGGAATAGAGATAGCTGTGCTTAGCACCTGGTTAGCATCCAGAGATCGAAGGTACCATGTACACACAGTCTGCTGAGGTCGAAGGATGGAAATCAGTCCTCTGTCTACTCCAGTTCCTGAGCTGTTTGTAGACGGATTCTGGACAGAAACACATTACGTAAACAAGCAATTAATCATGATCGTATTTTAACACAGTTAGACAGGAGTCACATTCCTGCCACAGACCTGTAGGGCACACATTTCAGTGTCAGCTGCCACAGATGAGGCATGCAGCTGGCTAGCAGTAGCTCAGAGCTGGGGAAAAAAAAAAATTAAAAAAAAGCAGTCTTCAACACCACACATTGGCCAGTTCAGGCTCAAAAAATCCCCCAAAACCTGAAAGACTGAGACTATTGAAGAAGCAACATCACAGGCAAATTGCAGAGATTTCTAGTTAGTTAAGTCTTCTAGTGTACAGGTACTGAGTGATCGATAAAGGTATAAAGGAACCAATGAGCATCCTGAGAACTAGAGTGCCAAAACACCTCACTATCTCCACCAAAATGGAGTCTGCTTTATAACAGCTGGCTTTAACATGAGCCATGCCAGACAACCACTGATCTAACTCCCACCATCACCACTCCTTTCAGAACCAAGAGCCTCGAGGAAAGATCAGAATGCAACAACTGCATCATTCATGGCTGGAACAACTAGGATCTGACATGCAGCCAAATCTTCTTCAGCATGGAAAACACCTTTTGTCCAAGACCTCAAGAGCTAACCACAGCAACACTGTAAGGAAGACACCTTACACCTGGCAGGCTTAAGGTATGGCTCAGTTTCATACCTTCAGAAGCAGGCCAGCCCTAAAAGCAGCACAACCATATTTATGTGGTACTACCCTTGGCCTGGTAATCCCCACGCATGCAAGTAGAGTCTGATCTGACATCTAAAAAGACACAGCAGAAAGCTCTATGGCTGGTAATCAATGACTGAATAAGTACAGCAGTAATGCTTCAACTCTGGAATCCTGGGTATTTTAACACTGCAAAGACAACTAAGCTGGGTGACTTATATTACAGGTTATTCATCTTATAAGTTTCCCAGTGTAGTTTTGGCACACAATATATTCTCATTTGAAATATGCTGATGGAATACAGCAACTGGACAGCAGCTGTCATGCTGCTACCTAGTATATCCAGGTTAGCTTATATTCTGCTCAAATATCACTGATAGCCTCAAAGTACCATTTTATATATATATATGTATATATATATATCAGTATTTTAGATTGCATCCCAGAAATGATGGGACAAAAATGAGCCTAGTGTATAGCAGTAAGAATGTTTGTATTGCCAGCTAGATGTAGCAGCCTTCACTGGAGTATTGTGAAAGAATTTCTCCATATGCCACCAAACAAGAATTAATTTGGGAGAGGCAACTGGGATAATGAGACACCATATCTACAGTAGCTATATGCAAACAACATGAGCAGTGGACAGCTAAACACCAAAAAATGATCATGTTTAATATAACAAGGCATCTGGCAAATGCTTGTCATGACTCCCATTTTTACTGGGACATGTTGGCGGAGAGTGGTTAGCAGTCATGTATCAAAAGCACCACTCCCACCAAGAGTGAAGAACATTGAGAAAAACAAAAAGTTTAAGACAATTCTGAAATCCCTTTGCTGTTCAGTACTCTAAAATAGCTGTCATGACACAAGAGCATGAGAAAGTACTATTCCAGATTCAGAAACCCTAAAAGCATATTAACTGCATGGCTCTTACGTAGTAGTTAAATAGCTTCAATTCTTTATCCCACATGTAAGGTAGCCAACTCCTTCTTCTCCTTTAGGGAAAGAAAACTAGGACTCAAAAACAGAAATGACACTCTTCCCATACCTTATCAAAGGATATCACCACATCACTCTGCTGTGCATGTACTTGAAAAACGATGACTGTCACATTGCTTGCAATGTTCCGGATGACTGCTTCCACTGGATTGGTCTGATTAAGTAGCACATTTCTGAATTTCCCCAAGGAGAGTTCAAGAAGACCTGCAATACAAAAAAAAAACAACAACAAAAAAAAGGAAAATAACTTGTTTTCTCATTCACACAAAGAAGCAGTTATTGAGGAGGTAGGAATGGGGAGGGGAGCTGGCCCAGCATTTATCCACTGGGAACGCAGCAAGACATTTTATGCTAATTTCACACAGTAAATTCAGGCTTCAGAGGTTGCTATACACAAAGTTACACCTACAAGAAAGGATACAGCTAGGAAAACTGTTGTGCAGCCTAGCTCTCATCTAAACATGTGGGACACTGCAGAATTACAGAATTGTAGGGGCTGGAAGGGACCTCAAGAGACCAAATCCAAGCCCCCTGCTAAAGCAGGTACCCTACAATGGGTCACACAGGTAGGCATCCAGATGGGTCTTCAATATCTCCATAGAAGAAGACTCCTCAACCTTCTTGGATATGACTTCTTGCCAGGAGCTCAGTCCATCTCCTGTACAGCTGAGCTCATCAGCAACAAACAGCAGTTGCAGATGACCAACCAGTGCAATCAAGGGCCCTTCAGTAAATAAGATACTGAGAACTACATGCTCTTCTGAAGATACAGGAGTGTGCTCATATGAGCCAGCTAACATGCATGATACCTGCTAGACTTCTCAGGTAAATTTCCCAGTGATGGGAATTGCATCAAGTTCTACAACAGCATCAAACTTGTTGCTTACATACTTAACCACTTTCATTACTTCACATGCTGACAAACTACTCAATTATTAGGACTGCTGTATCCTAATTTCTGTATCTAGTTTCATTATTTTTTCTTAGACACAATCAATATAGTTTTTTTCCTAGGATGAACATATCTGTTATCATAATTTAATTTAAAGACAAACACATGACCTAGAATATAAAGTTCTCTGAGAATCAGCTTTGGCTTGTTGTTCAAGTCTTGCAAGAAAGCCTGCTTTCTCCCTGTGCTGTGCTCTTGGGAAACATGGAATCTCAGGAGAGGGAAGAGACACAGCTGTATGAAAGTCATGAGATTCTCTTTTGTCAGAAAGTAGAGACAGTAGGCTTGTAGCATGAACAATGTCTTTGAGCATTGTGTTCTGATGCTTCATAAGAATTCCCCTGCGTGGGCACAAACAAATACAGCTGATCTAAAACTTCCCAAGCTTAAAAACAAATACACTACTTCTTGTTGCCTCTCCTAGTATGAAAGGTTGATACTGACTTGTTACTCTGCTTTTACTGGAGTATAAACATCCCATAGACACTCAGTGGGGTAGGTGTTTCCCTTTCTAAAACAAAAGAGTCTTCTCATTCTAAATTCTTTACATAGAACTCTGTGCCCCTTTTAATTCTTTCCTGTTAGTCTTCATTCTCCCCTCTTTGGCAGGTTTACTGGCCTTCTAATATGCAAAAAGAGGTGACCTACCCTTACGCATCTTCCATTCTCACAGCTGGGGAAAAGCAGGAAAAATAACTCATTTCATCTTACTAACTTCAATCCTTACTGCAGTCCTATGTTCACCCAAAAGTTTGATGATTACCTATACCAGATAACCAACAAACTCCTTGCAAACTATCCAGGAGAAAGACTGATATGATAATATGACAAAAAACATTTTTCTTTAGTTTCTGATAAAGTAGAAAAGTTTTCAAGCATTCTGAGTATTTTTTAATTTGAGTCTTCCAAGCAGCATTCATATACTTGTCCCTTCTACAAAAATCTCTGTCCTCCAAAGACCTGAAGTTGTACCAGAAATGCAACTACATACAAATGCTAGAGAAAAGTACTCTAAATGCTATGCTGATTTGCTATGCACTCAAACTCACAGCGAAAGCTTAGAACAGAGGAAAACTTCCCTGAACTTAAAAAGTGGCTTCCGGAACTGCAGGATGTTCACTCCACAATGTTATTTTAAGGAAAGAAAAACTGAAACCATGTACACCTTCTCTATACTCTACAACAAGGAGAAAAACAGCTTTGCTCTGTCTTGTTTCTCACCTCCACTCTGTTCTTACACCCTGAGGCCACTGCATATATAAGGTCAGACTTGCTGGCAAAACATGCAGCCACTACCTCAACATGATCATGAGACTCTAAATGTCAGAGGCACTCTCTCAAATTTAATTAGTGTGGTAAACTAAGGCATGGCGTTCTACATCACATTACTGTTTGCATAACTGCTCCTACACAGTGCATGTGACACTTTAAACCAAAGTCTGGACAGAAGAGTATAGATGCAAAGCTAAGAACAAGAATGGCTACATCCATGAGGCCATTAGGCTTTTCAGATGGTTGTCTACAGGCTCCTTGAACTGCACTTCTAGACAGGCTTGAAAGATCACTAAGGAGAATTTGCAAGCACTGCAGAGCAGCATTTAAGCCATTTGTTGGAAGAACTGTTACACTGCCAAACTACAATGCCTAAAACCTTCCTGCTTTCTCCATTTTCATCACTTGATGAAGACACTGGTGGGGTTCCTAAGCAGACAGAAGTGTGGCAAGGAAGACAGACCAACATACTCACAATTCATCAGGCCCATCCCTATCATGTTTTCAGACAGCCATTAAATTGCCTGTGCTCAGTGTAATTTGTCAATTCAGTGTTGGCAAAGTATCTGTTTTGAAGGGCAGGCACTGCTAACTCCATGAACAGATAGCACTGGCCACAGCATATAAGCTTCTTTTGGCAAGCTTGATATCACACAGCACAGCATGCCATGCAGGACTACCATGGTCACACTATCACAGAAGTGAAGTATTTCACCCAGCAAGACCCAGGCAGCTCAAAAAGAACCCAGCTTCTTCCCCCCCCCCCCCCCC
>VXAB01004365.1:0-20320 GCA_013399175.1 Odontophorus gujanensis
GAATGGAAACAGCTATATGAAGGTAAATAATCACACACAATTTAAATTTTGTGCTTCACACTAATATACGTATCTTTAATTGTTTCATGTAAAGCGGAAGCGGGAGTTTTACACTGATGGTGGAGATTAAAGAAGAGTAAAAACAAAGCTGAAATGCCATAAAGTAAAACAGAGCACTAAGAATGTACATGGCAGAGCAGAGACTGCATTTTTGCTACCAGCAGGGCTGTCAAATTCTGCTCAATTCTGCCTCTGCACATGCAGACTTTTCAGAGAAAAATATTAATGGAAGTAATTCAGTGAGTGTCCTTTAGGAATGGCAAATTTTAGACTTGCCCTTTGTAACTAATAAGATGAATTAAAAAATAAATAAAAAAATAAAAAGGAATGTTAAAATTTGTATGTTAAATGTGAGTGTAAAAACCCAAATTGTGGACAGCGTGTTAAGTAAGTTTCAAACAGAAAGCCATTAAAATACATAGTGTGTAATGAAGATAGCCTAGAACAAACACCCTACAATGTATTCCTTATTTTCATTTTTTAAATAGGAAATATAGGTGTATAAAAGCTAGAATTCACGTTACTGTGAATGAAGGGGAACTGCTTTATTCTTGCCATACCACTGGGCTTTTAGCCCAAGAACAAAACTTCAGTAGAAAACATGGTTATGGGTGGGATTTTCTGAGGAGCATGTCAGTCAAAGCTGCATGTCAAATACAGACTGTAAAGCAATTCTCCCTTGCAGATCTATGGAGTTTGGAACTTCTTGAAGTAAAATCCACTGTGGGTTGTATAGTGCTGAAGTACCGCTACGTAGCAGTTAGGACGTAGACTGTAAGGAATCACATTAATTGGATTACAAGTGATTTCCATATCAATCGGACTTTTATATGATTGTTGATGATGCTGCTGTGATGTGGTTCTTGATTATTTTTGGCATAATTGACCCACCCCTTCTTAACACCTTTTGAAATGCTAAGCAGAGAATGCAAGAACTAATTGGCGTACAAACCCAGGGCAACATCCTGACGTGAAAGATGAATAAATCCACACATATGATCTCAAAGTCAAATTCAGACAGCAGAAAAATGTAAGAGCTAAATAATAAGGCTATTGTTATCTATTGTAGTCATAAGCACCTGACTACTCATACTAATTTTACCTTGATTTATTCTTGAAAGTCTGCAAACTCAAGCTTGGGAAGAGATGCACGAGTTTCACGCTGTCATCTACTTGCTAGCTCCAATGAAGCATAATGACCCCCAGGCTTCTTGTGAGAAGCCAGTCTCCTCAGCACACCAGAAAAGGTAACAAGCATCTCTATTCTGCGGCAATTTCAAGAGGCCCTAGAGCTGGTTCTCAGCTCTCTCGAGGCTCTCAGAAAGGTGGTCTAGGAACCTGTAAGCATTCCGCAGAAGACAGGAAGTAGAAGGAGTAAAACTTTGAAGCAGTGCTTTAAGCTGTGATGCCACTAGTGATAACTTCCCCAGGAGATAACTTTGTTAGTACAGAACGTCTGCAGGGCCTTGCTAAGACTCAGAGAATTAACTGCTGACCTGATCTGGCTCTATAGTTAGAGAAAGTGTTTATGAATCTTAACTGTGGGCATTCTTCCTGCTGTTCTGATGGAGTTGTGCTTTCTGAAACTGCTAATGAGTAACATTTTCGATTGTCACTTTAAGAGATCCAGCACAAAGTTAACAGAGCAAATTTAGTTGTGTGGACGTAAAAACCCTATTTGGAAATGCAAATACATACTGGAAATATTTTCTGAAAGTGAAATGATAAGCAACTTCACAAACAAAATTGCAAGAAAGCTGCAAGTTATTTTTAGTATCAGAAGTTTGATTGTCCTCATCCTGGGCACACTAAATCCCTATTCTAATATGTCTGTTCCGTGCAAGGACAGCAGTAGCAGAGCGGTTATATTTAATCAGTGAAACGAAATCAAAGACCGTGGCATATGAAAGCATGCACTCTGTCTTGAACCACTGACTTTTTTTCAACTAGAAGTTGAAAAGTCCACAGGCTTGTAAAAGCATCCAAGTGTCTCAGAAGTGTTTCTTACCATTCTATAATAAAAGTTGCATCAATTGGATATTGAAAAAAATATTCCTCAGGTCTCTTCTGCTGTGAATACAATTTCAGTTTTACTACATAGTGCCTACTGAATTTTATTTATGTGTATGTAGAGAAAACATCAGAAATTTTCAGCTATATTTTTTAACAAGTTTATGCTTCTTTAGTTTTGCAGTCGAAATAGTAAAAGAAACAATATAAATCCTGCCGAACATGAGGCCTTGGCAGCGCTACGTGTTGCTGAAATGAAGTATGAAACAAGTATGAAACACTTCTCTGAGTGGAGATAACTATCTGTACGGAGTATCAACCACACAGATTTTGTTTATATGAGATACAACCGCTCTGGCTGATTTATCATATGTTTGTCTTCAAGGATTCCTGGAGTTCTGCCAAACTTCATTTCAGATTTGCTTGTCAGACTTCCAGTTTCACGTATTTAATAAGGACATCTTTAATTGTAGTTCTCAGAAACCGATCGCCTGCAAAGGTCTTTTACCCACTGTTAGTTTTTTAAGCAAAAGAATCAACCATCTGATGCTCAGGGGAGTGCTGGAACAAGGCACGTGAAGAGTGTCCCTTCCTGCAGCTCTAGCAAGCAATAGGCAGGCACTGAAAATGAAATTTCTGTGCTTAGCTAAGTAGCTAAATCTATTGTTCATTCCTTCACATCATCCCTGTTTAAAAACATCTGTGCCTTCAGCTCCATAGTGCTGTGTCACAGCAAGCCAAGCAATTTAGGAACGTTTTGTACAGCAAAGTTCTTTGCAGCTGTTGTCTTAAACCTGCTGCCTGAACATTAGCAGTGTTGCCCTCAGGTTCTGAAAAATGAAAAATGGCACGTGGTTGTTTCATCTTGGGTTCCTACATCTCACTCACGATCGTATGGATCTGAAGGCAATCCCTTCTCTGTTTAACAGTTAGCAATTCTCCTCACGTGGATGAAATTTCATACCCCTGACTATTCCTTCAGCTCTGTACGCTTTCTTGTTCTCCATTTCCATGTGAAGGAGCCAGAACCCTACATGGTACTCAAATACACAAGAGATTTATGTGTCAATTTAATGAGATATTCCACTTTGTTCTCGGTCACTTTTGGAGCAATTCCTAACATTTTTTGCCCCCTTGACTACCGATGAGCAGCAAGCTGATGTTTGCAGAAAGCTATTCACAACAGCCCCCAGTGAGAAAAGTTAATTTAGAGGTTGTTATGATGCATGTTTAGTTAGGATCATTTTAATTGTTGTTTACATTAGTTTGCAGTAATGACCATAGAATTTCTTCTGCTGTCATTCTGCCCACTCGCTATGGTGAGGCCCTTCTACAGCTACATGTATCTTCCCCTTGGTTCTTACCATAACTAATTTTGTACCATTGGGGAAATTCAGTGATTCTTGGTCCTTGCAGGAGAAGTTTTAGGCTATTTAGGTGCAACACTATTCAGCCATAAGTATTCTGAATAATTCAGTCCACAGGAGGACTCAAAGACAGCCAGTGATGTGTTTGGTAGTCAGAATACGGGAAAGAAACTGGATGTTCATCTGGTTTGCTACTCAGAATGGAGGACAGTGGTATGCCAAATGTATGCACCAACGTTAACCATGAGCAGCAACGGAGAAACAACACTACTGTGACTAGAGGAGAAAACATCCTTGCATGGAGAACTGGAAAGTTTTACAGCCTTTCGTCAGAAGGAATGCTTCAGATAATTATGTAAGATTAAGAATTATCATTTGAACAAAATTATACTTTATCTGTTTTTCTACGTGTCACTTTCTCTTTGGTTTAAGTATTGGCAAGTTAGGGAATAAAACGCAATGCTAGGCCCAATAATTGCATTGCTAGAGCCCTGTAAATCTTTCACTACTTCTTCTATAGACTGTGTCATATTTCCCCCCCCTTTTATTACTGAAGTCACCCCCACCATCTCCTTCTCCAGGTCTTTTGATTCCTTTTCTTGGACGCACACACTCTGTCCATTGGGGTGACCTGCGGCTCTCAGCTGTGGTGGGACGGGGGAGTCACGGGCTGTCACAAGGACAGTAACGGCTAATCTGCTGGAAAAAAAATATATATACATATATCTAAATAAATAAATAAGAAAGCTAATGTAAACCTAGGGAGCCAGGGAGCAACGTCTCGCTGTTTGCGAGAGCACCTGGCGCGTCTCCCCCCCTCCCCAAACTCCCGTTATCAGAGGACAAAGAGCAAAGCTGGGGCGGAGCGCCGCGGTTATGTAACCGGCGGCGCGGCACCGCGGAGCGCTCCCGGCCCCGCTCCGCCGCGTGCGGCTCTGTCCTCTTCCGTGCGGAGCGGCTGGAAATGCCCCGGTAAACTCCGCTCCGCCGCGGTGCGCAGGGGGACGTGTGGTGAAGTTGATGCGCTCTCGAGGTACCTTTGTGTTTGCATTCTCTGCCTCTCTCTCCCTCTCTCTCTCTCTCAAAAACAAAAAAAAAAATAAAAAAGCAGGAATGGCCTGCTATTGGTATTCCCAATTCCTAGCAGCGCTGCAAAACCCTCGCGAGCTCTTTGAATATGCACGAATGTATTACAGCGCCGGTTTGGCAGTCATCTGTTTCCCAGAAGTGCTGATGCTCACAACGTCCATCTGANCACACCGGAGCGCAGCCGCGGGCAGCCCCCCCCGCCGTCGCCCCGGCCCCGTCGTTCTCGAGTCCTTCCCGACGCGAGCCCCGCTCTGCTTCTCGCGTCACCGCGTCCCGCGGCTGTCCGCGTCCTTTTACATCCCCACGCAGACCTGACCGCGGCAGCAGGGCAGCAGTGCCGATGCTCGCTGCCCGCCGCGGCCCCGCTTCGTGAGCCCGCGGTTCGCTCCGCGCCGTTGCCCGACGCCTCCCATCCCCTCCGGCCGGTCCCCTCGTCCCCGCGGTAGGTGGCTGCGAGGAGGGCACCTTGGCGGCGGGCGGGGGGGCGGCGCGGNAAAAAAAAAAATAAAAAAGCAGGAATGGCCTGCTATTGGTATTCCCAATTCCTAGCAGCGCTGCAAAACCCTCGCGAGCTCTTTGAATATGCACGAATGTATTACAGCGCCGGTTTGGCAGTCATCTGTTTCCCAGAAGTGCTGATGCTCACAACGTCCATCTGACGTAGCTTTACCGTTGGCCCGTCATTTGGTTGTATTTTATAGCTGCTTTGGTGTGCTGCGAGAGCACGCTGTTGCCGCTCTTCCCGAAGCCTGACAAAGCATATGCGGTGCCAACGGCAAGGCCACCAAAAAGGCTCGTGGTGCCCTCTGGGGACAGGCAGAAACCCAAAGTCGGGCTGAGCTGCAGGGTGACAGCAGGGTACCCAGTCCTGGCGCGGTGCTGAGTGATGTGATGCCTTAAATAGGCTCTCACAGAGCTGGTGAAAAAGCTTTCCGCTGAAGGTGTGAGGAAATAGCTATTTTAGGAGAACAATTAACTATATCAGCTCAATTTTAATGGAACTAGTACATTTAATTGCATTTTGAACAGATTTTCTATTCTCTGGATGATTAGCTTGCGGAATGATACCGGCTTAAAGATGAACATCTCATCAAATATCTGATGGTTTCCATGCAGCATAATTGTGCTTGGTTTATATTAGCTTTCTTCTAATGACCGGCCTTCATCTGTTGGTGCTTTGGGTATTTTAATTAAACATTTTTCCATCTTGGTATGGATGACATGACCTTGACCTGAGGGGTTAAGCAGATGTGGTGGGACTGGTGACAGTGTCTTACAAGCTTAATGGGACATTTATTTTTATGTACTTGTACCACGTGTTTTTCTTTCAATTTGGTTAAAAAAAATCACATGAGAGAAAGGCTGCTGTCTCTTTTCTATCCAATTAAGATAAATTAAGTGATGTACAACCTAAACATTTCTTATTTAAAATACCTTAAAGAGGTTTATATTTGAAGAGGTGCTTTCAGTGTTGCTGTAGTTCCTCATGCCCATGTCTTCCATCTCCTGCAGTTCTGGCAAGCCACAGTGTAGAGCTGTTGTCAGCAGTGTTTCTTGTCACTGGCCCTTTGTGTTCTTCGCCCACTCATGCCCTGTATATACATGACAGTGTTGCTCCACGTTTCTATTGCTCCTTTTCTTGTGTTTGTTTCGCTTCAGTTCCACACAGGGGTAAGAAAACATTGGTTGCACCTGTAGAAAGGAGTGGTTACTTTTAAGCCCAGCTGTGTAAGGGCTGCTCCTGTGTTTGTTTGGATGAATTGTTTATCCAGCTGATAGCAGTGTAACTTTTCTTGCAGGTGTTAGTGATACTTTGTGACTGAGCAATCCCTTTGGTCCCTTCTGCAAAGATTCTGTGTCTATGGGAAAGTAAAGCCTTGGTGGGACAGCCCCTGGCCTCTTGCTCTCCTGCATGTTCTTCTGGAGGTATGACTTCTTCCTTCTGCCCAGGTCTGAGATGAAGGGAGCAGACATTTGCCTTTCTACTTTGTTTTCCTTTGGTTCTTCTGCACGCGTGTGCCTGCCCCCTGGTGCCTCACCTTCCTGCAGTATAGTGCCTCCAGGTTTCTTGGTGTGACAGAAGTGATTGGCTTTGCTGTTATATGCCCAATGCATGCGGTGTTTGCATGAGTTTTCTCTGTGTTGTTGCTTTTTTCCCCCCCATACATTTCTTTAGATTTCCAAGAACTTAGGCTTCCGGTATGATGTGGTTTTGTCCCAGGACAGCTGTATTTCCCAGGGGACGGTGACCACCAGGCCCATCCTCCTGTGTCAGCTGGAGAACCTGCTGTCACCACTCCCGGCGTGGAAGGGGGGGACAACAGGGTACTGCTGGAGGGGTGTGTGTCTGTGTTCACGTGTGTGTGCATACCTACGGCAGCCGGTCCTGATGGTTTAGTCATCTCTTGAAACCATGTATATGTGTGTATATATATATATGGTATAGCAAAGTATTGTCTGTTTCCACCATCTTTTCTAATGGTTTTTCTTTTTAAACATTGGGCCATTCAAACACTTTCCCAGAGATTTTCTGGTGTGGTTGATGATAGAAACAAAACAAAACTGGAAGGCCTTCTTTCCCTTTTCCCTTTTCCCTTTTCCCTTTTCCCTTTTCCCTTTTCCCTTTTTCCTTTTCCCTTTTCCCTTTTCCCTTTTCCCTTTTCCCTTTTCCAACTAAATGCTTGCAGTTTTTGAAGCTTTTGATGATGTCTGGCATGGGAAGAGGCAGCAGTTTCTGTAGATAATTTTCATGGGAAATGTTACTCTGGGCAATTGTACTTCTAAAAGAAATTTCTTCAAAAAATTCCTCCAGGGTTGTGTTTCTTTTCTAAGCTGGGTTTTAATGAGATTAAAAAGGTTCTTCCCACTGGAACACTAAAGCAAATGCTTACTTTGGGTTTTGTTCTTTTTATTTTTTATTTTTGGTTGAATTTTAAAAGTTCTAGATGTCAGAGGAGGTAGCAGCAAGTACTGTGTAGAAATGAGAGTAAATATACTCAGGCCACATGAAGGGTGTTGTGCTCTCAGCAGATTCCAAGTATGGCTTTCGTGATGGGGAAGCTCCAACTGCAAGAGGTGTAATGGGAAGGAAGTTATGAAATGAGGTGGTAGCTAGATTTGATCAAAATATTTGATTAAAATCTGATGAAATATTAAAAATACTAAATTTTAGTATTACACGTGATATGAGTGGTGTTACTTGTGTATTTTTGCAATTAATTTCACTGCCTGCATACCTATGTTTTCCAAGCTGCAAATAGAAACCTACATCTTTCAGCTATTTCCTGTAAGTCAGAACACACACATGTAGGCAGTGAGGAGCTTTCTTTAAATGGGTCTGCGTGCATCTTGGTGAATGGTTTTTGTAGCACATCCCTCTTTTGGAACTGTTGCCTTCAGAAGAGCTTTTCAGTGCTGGCAACTCATAAGCTGGTCAAAGGGTCAGCTAAAGCGTGGGATACAGAAGACAGGAGAAGAACGTGAGTGTCATGATGCACAGGATGTCAAGCCAGTTTCCTTTGAGGAAAATTCTGGGCTGAATATGCTAGTTAAAATAGTAAGGTAGGGAAAAAGATGAGTAATAGAAAAATACCACTGACAGCTGCTGAAAATTGCAGCTTAAAAAAAGAGTTAGGGTGGAGGGGTCTGGAATCAGAATGTGGAATGTCCTTAGTTAGAAGGGACAAGGATCATCGAGTCCAGCTCCTGGGTCCATACAGAACCACTCAAAAGGCAAACCCTGTGTCTGAGGACATTTTCAAATACTTACTTAACTCCAGTAACTTGGTGCTGTGACCACTGTCCTGAGACTGTATTACAGTTGTATTAGAAGACCTTTTGCAGCTATCCTAGGAAATGCTTCAATTCAGCAGAGAAAACAGTTGTATTTTGAAACAAAGTTAAATAGTTTCCTCAATGTTTTTGTTTTTTTTTTTCCTGAATTCCTCAAAGGCAAATAAATTCTGATACTAGTGGAGAGCACCCCTCTTGAAGAAACTAATGGATGCATTTACTTGTGGTGTAAGGAAGGTTGCATTAATTTATCTGTATGAGATACTATTCTCTAACATGCCCTTTTCTCTAACATGCCCTTTCTTCTAATTTAAGTGATGTTGTGTTGCTACAAATTTTTTCTATACCACCTATTGACTCCAGTTGAGTTGGTGAGTAATATTCGTGTAGAATTTAAATATATTAGAATGATGTATTAGATCCTTTGTGCCAGTATAGTCAGGCACGTACCTGGGACTGATTTGTTGTGAAAGGTATGAAACCCCAAGTAAGGGTGTGTGAGAATGATGCATAAATCAGTTTAAAGGTACTTTTTCTTGGTTTGCGACACCCTTTTTCAGATGATGAGCTGAAAGGTTTTCCACAAAGTAATAAATAAGCTCTGGTTGCCTTAAGGAAAGGTGTGACGAAACCTGCGCTATGCTGTGAAGGTTGCCTGCCCAGAGAAAGGAGATTGTGGCTACGTCTGCCCAGCTGTCACTGACCTGATTAGTCCTGGATGAGCTGGAAAAGGAAGAATGAATGGAACTT
Organism: Odontophorus gujanensis; assembly: GCA_013399175.1. Taxonomy (NCBI): domain Eukaryota; kingdom Metazoa; phylum Chordata; class Aves; order Galliformes; family Odontophoridae; genus Odontophorus; species Odontophorus gujanensis. Next base: position 9,069 of record VXAB01004365.1, read on the forward strand.
CATTCTGTAGTTGTTGCTAACCTCGCAGCTTTCGTAATACATTCGGGGTGAGAGACCAAAGAGTTGCAGAAGATGGCGATGAGTGCTAGTTGACCTGAGATACAGACTATGGAGTTTGAGCTCCCTTTGATGGCTCATGCCAACGGTTAAATAAGAAAGCAATAAAGAATTTAAACCTGCACGGTAGGTGGAGGTAAACATGACACAGGACATGCGCATGCTTCTGACACTTAGAAGGCAGAGCTGGATGCAGAATAGCCCAGTGTGAGGCCCAGGCCACTAGTGAGGCCTTGGACATATTGAGCTGTTGGGAACGAATGTCATGTTCCCCTGTGTCCCTGGTGGTGGTCTCCCCTGGACTTCGGTTTGTGGGCATGTTTCACAGGACGGACTAACTGAAACAGAAGTATGTGGCCACGCATTGCACTCCTTCCACTTAATAAAACGAGACTAGATTATGTGCTACTGAGCAGTGTGTTTCTACTCTTGCAGCTACCCCACTCAGTTTGGCTCTCACAAACCCAATATGGGTGAGATAATGCTAAAGAGAATTTGGGTCAAGATCAGTTTCTGTGAGCATCTCACAGGAACGATCCTACGCTGGTGATTCTGCTTCCAGTTCCACCTCTCACCTTGCAGTCTCTCCTCTGTGTGGTCAGCCTTGTTTGTGCAGTGGGACCACAGGTAGGCTCTCGACCACATTCTAATATATGAGGATTTTTATGCCTGAACTACTCAAGGTTGCCTGAAACGCTTGTGATCTTCTTCAGGAAAGTAACTTCTAACTCCTTTTTTCCATCCTGTCTTTCAAAATTAAGTTCCTTGTTTTCTGGAAACTATTGGCACTGTTAGTTGAGAAATGGGGAGGAAGCAAACGCAGATAGACAATGGCTTTTCTTCTCAGTTTTGACCACAAGATAAATGTTTCCTCGATTTATTTTCTCTAGTAGGAAACCTTTAGTGGGGGACTACTTTTTTTTCTCTCTTTTTTGTTTTGAGTACCAGGTAGCTGTATTGCCATCTGGTAGTAGTTGCCCTGGGAAAACTGTAAGGACAAGGTCACTGGTGTAGAACTATAGAAACAGTAACAAATCTTCCAGATAAAAGGGCTTTCAGCTCAGAAATAAATTCAGAGTCAGAATGGTTAGGTTAGTGACAAATTCTGACCTGTTCACTCTAAAGGAATCAGCTGGGAGTGAAGGTGCTGGCTGTTAGAGGAAAGGATACTTGGTTGAAAGGAAAAAAGGTAGCTTATTGAGATTTGAAACTGGCAGTTGGTGTTAAGTCATCTTGGGGTCTCTCTGACTCCAGTATGTGCATGACGTGTCCCTCTGGAAAGTAATTGTATCTATGTTTCTTGATTTTTATATGTTTCTAGAGAATATAATTCCAGAATCTAGTTGCTGAAAATAGAATAGATGTGATGTGAGCTGGAGCTATAGGTTATTCGGAGCGTGAGTTTGGATGTCAGGTGTCAGTGTGTCTCTGGTGCTGGAGTGTTAGTTCTGTAGCCACCCAGAATACAGATTCTTTATCTGTCATTGTAATGGTCGCTGATGTATAAAGTCCTCTTCTTTTTTGTCTGCCTCTGTCTAAATGAAATTTCTCTCTCTGAGTTTGCATACACTTGACAACCATGCTTTTCCTGTTTGTGTAACTCCTGGTAACTATGGCCAGGCAATAGCTGCCACCTGGTTTAATGATTTCAGTGAGAAAATAGCAAGCAAAAATAACCTAATTTCTGAAGGAAAAAAAGAAAATTCTTTATTCTCTCCCTAAGTGTGACTCATATTTGCAGACACACTGTGGGCAGCTACGTATAAAACGTATGGTGGTCCACTGAGCAGGCTTCTTTCACTGACTTCTATGGCTGACAGTGTGCCTTACATATGACACTGGCGGTCAGTTTGCTGAATGTGATTCTGAGTGACCTGCAACACAATGTCCTTTAAAAAAATTGTAAGGTGTTTTATTATTCTTTTTAATTTTTATTTATTAAACTAGCCGTACATTGCTGTTAGCAGAAGAAATGTGTCCCTGTGCTGGTTGCCATAAGTTTTACTGTGTGACTGTACTCAGAAAGAAAATGGCATGGGTGGCTTCTGCCTATAATTAATACAATGCTGGCTGTGTATTTTGCTCAATGTGATTTCTGGATGAATAGAGTGGGCTTCAGATTAGAATATGAGGATTAGAATTAGTTGAGCTGGCTAACTGTCGAACCTTTCCATGTAGTTTGACATGCTTTGCAATGCCTGTGAGTTTAAGGAATTGAAGTAGTTTCAGAATTAATCTAAAATATTACAACAGTTGAAGAGGTTTAGAGCACAGTAATCCTAAACAATTTAAGCTGCGATTGATGCCAGCTAGGCTCTTGTGCTCTCTAGAAAAGGAGCACTATCTCACAACAAGGAAGTTGTATTTCATGATGGCATCACAGGTGTTCAGTGGCAAGATATATGTTCTATTTTACTTCTGTTTCCTTCTTCATCTGGCTGTGAAAACCATGTTCTGTGCTCAGAAATGCTTGTGAAGGGCATGGCAGATGTATTAATTTTATACTTTAGCATCTCTGGCAATATACCCATGTTGAAAGGTGATCGAAACAAACTGCTCTTATGCCTCAGCTATCTGGAGGAATGTGTAGTTCTGTTTTCTTGTCTGGTTCTTGGATAGTTTGCAGTGAAAAATGTGTCATAGCTATGCGATATAACACTGGAGGAAAAAGCAAATGTTGTATAAATCTGTTTATAGGTGGAATTTACTTTCTCAGGAATATGCAACCTAATTTTGAAACTGATGAAGCAGGAGTCTTGCCCGGGTTTTCATCTGTCATCTGGGTTCCCAGCACTCAGATATGCCTCTCCAGCTTTTGCCTTTGGTATCACTCTGCCTCTGCCCCTAGCAGATCACTCCTGACCTGCTAACAGACCCCCTCCACGAATCTGGGCCCTGGGTCTGAAGATGTGGGCACATTCATGCATTCAGGCCTGGTGATGCCCCAGGCCTCTCCCCCCCTGCTGCTGATCATGCATTCTGGCTTGTTATTTGTATGAGGGTCCTTGGCCCTCTCAGTAGATCCTCTGGGGAGGCCTGAGAACGGGGAGGGTGGGATCCTCAGCTTAAAGCTGGCAGATTGTGGGTGGAGTGTCAGATCAAAGTTGCTATGCAAGCACTATTCATGGTGACTGCCTGAAGAAAATGAAAACATACCGAACGGTTGAGAAGAACATGACCAGTCTCCGTTTCAGTGCTGCTTTATGATATGTTGGATCTTGTTCTGAGTTATCACAATCCAGTTACCCGTTCAAGTATATATATTTGTTCCTTTCGTACCTACTGCTGTACGATAATATGGAAACCTGGCTCACTCTCTAGGAAAAAAGTTACACAAAGGGTAAACAAAATGCTTTGAAATACACGGAGTGAGCATATCAAGGAAAATCAGATGTTTCCTAATGGACTTCATGCCTAATAGCAATGTAAGGTCTCATTTCTGAGTAGCAGTGATTGATACGTGTTTGCAATTTCTGTTGGTCAGGCTGTTGAGGTGGGATACGCAATTAAACAATTCCAAAGCAGATTTAAAAGCAGTGGTGCAACTTCTGAAAGTTTCTTGTTTAGGAGGACAAGTCTGAACAGAAATAAATATTTGTATCATGAGATACAAGAGGTAATGCAAGCACACCTCTCTGAAGCTTTTTCTTTCAAACAATTGCAGTAGGCTGCAGAAATTGGTTTTCAGTTTTTCAGACTCCCACAGATTGCAGCACAGAAAATCAATGCTTTTTCAGCTAGTGTCAATTTTTTTCCATTAAATGATAAATGAGGAAGTGTGAGGCTTCCAGGCTTTTCTGAATTCTGTGCATTTACCAGACAGATAATCTTTATTTCTCTTTATATTTTGTATAATGCGTATTCATTGCTTATCATTTTATCCTCTTTGCCAAATATAGGTTGTGATTAAGAGTTAAATACTCAAAGCATGATGGAATTGTGGTGGATTGTTAAAACCTTTGTTCCAGCACCTCAGGCTGGGAGGGTGAATGTTTCGTTTGAACCACGAATGAAGCAAATATATTTAATTTGTGTCATATTATTTGTACTTTCATGAACTTGTAGATCTCCCTTTAAGCGTAATTTTGAAAATACCTTTGGTCCGTATTAGAGAACCTTTTTTTTTTCTTATTTGAAGCAAATGTGCACTTTTGAATGTATGGAAACTTTCTGTTTCTGTACGTTTATCAAGAGCAGCAAGGAATGGCACGATCAAAGGTAACGTGACAAGTTAAAAGTGAAAGACAGCAAATGTCAGTGTTTGGATTTTGCTCATTATCTCTGTTTTTCTAATAAGGAAATGTACACATATAAGGAGTGCGCTGGAGGTAACAGTGCTTGTTCTGCCAGATGCAAGTAGAGAAATAAAGTCAACAGTGCTGCATTCTGGAAGGAGGTGGATCTTGCAGATAATGATACTAATAATGACTTTTGGTAAAGTTTCTCCCATGATGTTTGCTTTCAAACTGCTAAAAAGTTGTCATTAGCACAAAATAATTGCATTTTTGAGCAGTGGTTGACATGGACTTGTGTGGAATGAAGTTTCACTGGATGGTCTAAAAAACAGTATAAATACAAATAGTGTGGAAAAAAAGGCTGTATGGTGAACAACTGAACATGTCCCGCAAACTGACTTTGCTTTTAGGAATGCAGTGCCAGAAAATTAAAGCATTTTTCCCTTTTGGACACGCCTGATTGCAGTGGATAACTTAGGATGGGATTATAAATCCGCTTTCCTTGCTCAGGGTGCTGTACAGGGATGGACTAGAGAGCAAAGCAACACCCATTCAGAGCAGTAGCTCTAATTATGGCCTTAAGAGATGTTCCCCTACCTGGAAATGTCAGTGGTTGTGTACTTGGTTAGCAATCCTGCAGCAAGTTGAGAAACATTTTTCAATATTTTGCATTATAATTAACATTTTACATGCTTAGGTACATTTAGTACCATGTTCCGGTACTTTATGTACAGTCAAGCATATTTTTCCACCTTTGTTATTAAACAGTCTAGCTATAATGGACAGTCCGTCTTAAAGGAAAGTGCTTAAAGGAGAAAGTAAATGGCAGAAAATCAAAATTAAGGAAACCACTTCCAGTGTTACTAGATTTAAGAGAGAATATGGCATTTTGCATCTTGTTTCAAAGGCCGAAGCGTGAAGGTTTGAAATGAATGAACAATAGTCCTCAAATTCATACCAGTAATTTGGCAGTTAGCCATTGTCTTGCTGAGGTTCTGCTTGGAGTTGCGTGGGACTGAAGACCGATGCACTTTTTTATTTGCCGTAGAGAGTTCAAAACAAAGAGTAAAAGAAAATTAAGGGAAGTAAATTTCATAATTCTTCCAAATATAAGGGTAAAGGCCTGCTTGGGAAAATTTGTCTTCTTCGGGATGTTTGTTAAGTCTAAGAAAACAAGGATGAATGTGAGTTTCTTCTTTCCAGAACTGTGCAATTTCTATTTGGATATCTCAAGTGTGGTGTTTATTATTTTTATTTTTTTAATTCCTTTCTTCTTGTTAATCTGCCTTTCAGAATGTTGCCAGTTGGGAAACTGTCCCAAAACACTTAATTGTCGGGTGTTGCTATGCAGTTCTAATGCAATTAACCCTGCAAGTCCTTTTGTCTTTTTTAGACTGTTTGTTTGGTAGGCTCTGGAGAATTAGTTTACCGTTTTCTGATGCTGACTAATTTTGGAACAGGCATTGCATATAGCAGGGGAGTTTCTCTTCTATATAAATGGCTTTGGACATCTTGGCTGAGATTTCTGACACATACTTGGAAACGTGCTGACTTACAGGCCAGTGTCAAGGTCTAGGGAACGCAGCAAAAATAAAATGAGTTACTTAAAAAGAATGGCTCTTGTTATTAAAGTTGGAGTGATTTTTCTCTAAAGGATGGAAGAATTCTGTAAAAGAACTTGATATTTGATACTGAGATAAAATAAATAGCAAGATTAACAAAATAGTTTGTCATTTTTGGATACTGAACTGTCCTAAAGTGTCTTTTGAAAAAGACTGTAAGTGCTCATTCAGTGGAAGTATACAGGTTCATAAATAGTTTCAACTGAAGAACTCTGAATAAGACTCATTTTTGAGTAGTATTTAGATACCCCTCTGCAACTGAGTTCTCTGATTCAGCTGTCAAATGAATATTTATTTGTGAAAGTGCAAGTATTATGGCTGGCATAATACAGAATGCTTTTTTTGTTTTTTTTTGTTTTTTTGGTTAGGTGATAACACTTACATGTAAATACATATACCACAGTGTATTTTCACTGTCTAGATGACAGAATACTCAGAATCAAGGTAGCCATACAGTTTTATTCTTGTGAATTTATAACTACTACATCTCTCACAACTCGTGAATGGTAACGATGAGCAGAAAGAAAATTTTAGCTGCATTTCTATTTTTGCTGTGCCTTTTATGGTTTTTAATATAAGAGCATTTTTACTACTTTTGCCTCCTGTATGTAGTACATTATTCAGGAGTATTCTTGTGCCTAGATGTTGATGTCAGATTATGAAATTTATCAGTAACTAAGAAATCAGCAGAGTTACGAGAGACTTAAAAACAAGATGCTTTGCTTCAAACCTGGCTGTATGGCACTACAAGTTTAGGATGATTTGTTGAACTGAGTTAAAATTTCAGGCTCAAAATGTTCAATTCTTTGCTGTCAGCAAAATGTGAAGTAAAAAGCTCTGTCCCATTTTTCTGCTTCAGTTGTAGCACATAACTGTTGTATTTCAGCATAAGTATATGTCGTTCTTTTGAAATAGGGAAGAGGATGCTTTTATTTTGGCCACCAGTTTTATTTACATGAATTTTTCATGACAACCTTTCTGTGTTTTGTTGAACCTCACTGTGGAAAATGCGTGTTTCTTAACATCCCAGGTAAGAGTAGGAAGCTCTCAGACTGAGGCTGATACTTCCTGATCTGTCCAGGTCAGTGAATAAGGAGAAGAGAAACAAGGAGGAATGCATACTGAACATGTTTTGATCAGAGGAAGTGATGGCAGCATGTCTTTTTAGCTCTGGTCAAGACCTTGGAGGAAGTTTTGCAGTGGTTGATACCAGCAGAGGTGGAGGTGTGGCTAGGACCCTGGCAGCTGCAGAATTCAGTGGTGGAGTGCAGAAGTCTGATGTCGTCACAAAAGAATGCTTAGTGTTCTGTCCTCTTCTTCAGGCTGAGATTCTGTCCTTCTAGAACTGCAAGTTTTTGCAGTTCTACATCTTCCTGAGAAATCATGACAGCAGTAATTGAAACAACCGGATTTATGTTCAGCTGTTTACCGCTGGAGGCCTTTTTGTTATCCTAAACCCAGTGGAATTTAGATCGCTCTTTATTCTAAGTGATAGTACCACATATACTTCTTCTCTTGACTATATGTTAGTGCAGACTGTCCACAGAATGCTGTTCACTTTGGTGCTAGTGTATATTATTAAATTTCAGCTTATAGTCTGATACGAAAACAATGTAACATATATTATTATTTGGTATTTTATGCTGCATTTTAATTTTCATTATTTTTCCTTGGAGAGATGGCCTGTCTTCCTGCATCTAAGTATTGTACCAAGTCCTTGAAATGCTTTTTTTCAAGTGGAAACGAGTGTGGATGCCCAAGTGTAACACAAGTCTGTAATTGTGAAGTGCTCAAGCACCTTCCCCTCTAAGTCTGCGTGGAGCAGAGGAAGGGCCGTGCGTGCTGGGAACTCAAGGGCCTGCATGTAAATATGCATACCAGCAAAAATGTCTCCCCCACATTAGCTCAAAATTGAAAATGTGAAAACCTCTTGGATGTGCTGTTTTGTTTTGTTTTGCTTTGTGTTTTTTTTTTTCCCTCCTTCACTTTGTAAAACCAAATAGTGCAAGGAATTTAGTGACTGAGTGCCGGGACAGGCTACCCAGGGAACTGGTGGAGTCCCTGGAGGTGTTCAACAGATATGTAGATGTGGTACTTAAATGTGGACACAGATTCATGGAGTCATAGAATAAGGTTGGAAATGATCTCCAATACTCCAGTCAAAGTGCCCACCTACCACCAATATTTCCCCACTAAATCATGGCCCTATGTGATTGCAATTTAGAGATTTTTGTACACATAGGAAGAGTATCAAATATGCATAATTTTAATCTATTTATATGTAGATACTTTTCATACATGTATACATGTGCACATACCACACACAGACACACATGTGAAGACACTTAAATATAATAAGGAAATAAGGACCACGCAAACCAGAAGAACTGAGCGATGGATTCCCTCCTGGTTTCACAGGGGAGCAGGGAGAGTGGGTGGCACAGAGCTCTCCTCACCCATGGCTGTGTGGTTAAGTGGCTGACAACAGGAGTGTGCCGTGGTCTGGTTGTGTGCCTTTCCCTGCATCCGCCTCTAGAAGACAAAGAAGCATCAGCCACCACCTGTACGGTCAGGTGGTGCGACTAGGACTTCACTTTCCAGTTGGTGGAAAGATAAAGCTGACTGGGAATCAACGACCATCCCTCTTTTTGCCTGCCTTGGCTCTGTGTGCTTGCTGGCATTACAGCATTAGAGTAAGGCCTTAGGTGTTTGGACACACTCATTTATTGGATAGATTAGCTTCAATCCCAATTAACTTATATTTTCACTATAATGATTATTAAACTAATTTTGTTTTCTTCCTCATATCGTTCCTGCTGTAATTCTTTCCCTTTCTTTCCCTTTCTCCTCTTTTTGGGCTGGTGGTTTTGTGGGCCTGCTGTTGCTCTGTCACAGAAGCGGATCTAGAGATAAAACTGACGTGCCTTCACCTCTTCATGGTACCCTCACTGCCCCATTTTGTCCCACTCCACCTTCCTGTAGCCTCCTCACGGTGGCAGAGACCAGGGAGAGTGTGGCTGAGCTCAGCACGAGTATGCAGACAAATGAGTATTGCATCTGAACACCAGGGAGCAATTCAGGTGTTTAGCACAACTACCTAGTGCCACTTTGGCTGTCTTACATCCTGATATCCTATGAGCAGGCACGAAATGGGCAGATAGGACACTGGGCCCAGGATCAGCCAAGTAAGATGCACTATGGGGCATGAACGTGCAACCTTTTGACTTGCCTGGGCTACACTGAGTGAAGAGGAATTGTCTAGGGCTGCGTGTATGAAGGTTGCTCTGAGAGCAATGCCTCCTAATTGTTTCCATGAAAATGACAACTGATGCAAAGAACACAGTACCAGTATGTAGTGTGAGGAAATTCTCGGCTTCTGAGCACTCCTTTTCAACTCAGTGTCCATGATCTTTGTGGTCTTCTCCAACCTTAACAATTCTATGATTCTAGGAATGTTTGGACTCCACAGTTTTTCACATAGGTCCTCAGAAATTATGCTGTTGTTTATCTCCTGAGCACTGATCATCACTGTTACTTGTTTCATTAACATTTCAGAATGCATAGTATTTCATAATAGAGAAATATGACTGCTGTTTTTCTCCAGGCTTAAGTTAGAATAATGCCTTTTTATACCTGTTTATGCTGTGTTTGTTAAAGCATCATTATGAAACTGAAAGTGCCTCTGAGTGTGTTTTATGAAAGATGAAAGCCACTGAGTGAAAATGGCAGGATATCACTGACCTTGTTGAGGTAGTCAATGCTGCTGGCAGCATTTCAGGTTGCAGAACACTTCGACCTCTCAACCTGACCTTGCTGAGGTATTATCAATGGTCAAATCTGATTGCTTTCTTTGGACAGTGAAAGCTGACTGAAAAAGTGAAACACTGTTGTAAGAAACAGCAACCCATTCTGGATTAAGAGAGGTCAGGAAAGGTTTGGCCAAAAGCGGTTGCAAATGCTTGCAAATCCAGCCAAGCAGAGACTTTACTGGAGCTCCATAACCAGTTGCATCTAAATAAGTCCATCAGAAATCACTGAATTTATATCTCTTGTTTAGTGGGAGATATTCTCAGGCTCTGGGATCTGCAGTGACCCATGGGGAAGAAAACAAGAGTTCCTCTGAAGGCAACTTTGTCAGAAAAGTACTGCTAGTGGGTGTGGGAATGTTTTTCATTCCCTTGTTTTCTCTCCGCCATGTGGAAGTTGAGCACGCGATGACTGCAGCACGTTTGGTCTGGGAGCCCTGTATCTCCAGCAGGGACTCTTTAAAAAGTTGCGGTTTTGTACCCTTGCTAGTGAATTCAGATTGGATTTAGCAGAAGTATCCCAGAATCACAGAACTGTAAGGGTTGGATGTAAGGCAGACTTTTCTTGTTATGAAAAGCCATCCCAGCATATGGTGTGTTTCTTTCAAGATGCACACTATTCATATATTGAGATGAAACTTCTGGAGGAACTTTGGAGCACTAGCTGCTGCTCCCGAAGCTTCTGCCTTTATTTCTTTCACCAGAGACTGACTTCCTGAAAAGATTTCTTCCTAATCTCCAGAAGATGTTAACAATGCCCTGCCCAACTGTTGACAATCTATGTCTTGTCGGATGCTGTTGTATATAAATAGGTTTTCATTTACTCTTTCTAGCCATGAGAAACGTTCAGATTTGTACTCAGTTTGAATCTAGAGCAGCATTAATGTTTCTGGCATAGTAGTTGTTGTAGTCCTCCATGGCAACTGTCTTGTACACATTGTCTTACATGGCTATGGTTGTGTAATAGGTTGGGTGTTACATGTGACTGACACGTTGCTGCATACAGGGCTGCCTCACCTGTCTTTTTTCAGATCCTCATTTGCTATAGCTCTGACCTGTGTTCAGTGTCACTGTGCTAGGGTGACCTTCACGCACGAAAAAAGACCTTGTTTGCTCAGCATCCCAAAAGACAATTAGGAGTGGTTGCCTGAGCAACATAACATCCTTGTCAGATAGCACAGGGATTGCCATGATGCTAGTTGGAACCCCTCAGCAGGAGTGGCATGCTTCCATGCTCTGAACAGTGGAGCATCAAAGGAATGTTGTTGCTTCCCATTTGTTTTTGTTTTTGTGTTTTGTTTTTATCTTGGCTTGGGCTGTTTTCTGCTGAAGTGGTGGAAAACAAATGAGAAAAAAAAAATGTAAAAAGCAAGGAGAGGAATCCTCTGGGGAGGAGGATGCTCTGCATTGTGGATGCAGGAGGAAAACAGTGGAAAACATCGGAGTACAGAAAACCGCTCAGAAAAAGAATGAGGAAAAAATGGGAAATGCTGAAAGAGTGGTATACGTGGATTAAATTAAAAAAAAAAAAA
>VXAB01004366.1:0-15347 GCA_013399175.1 Odontophorus gujanensis
ATATATATATATATTTAAATCTATAAATACAAAATGACCTTTCTCGATTTCAGAAGAATGTACAGACAAGTTAAGTGAAGGTGACATCATTTAGTTTGTGAAAATATCATTTACAACATTCTTGAAGCTTTTGACCCTTGTTTGGTTATGGGTCATAAAATATCTAATTTAAAAATATTACATACCGCCTAATTTCCATTTACATTACTGGAGCAGACAAAGATTCTTGTTTAGAAGCACAATAAATTTAAATACTGCAAAGAGTAGTGCTACGTTATTGTGTAAACAATGAAAAATTGTAGCAATTACTTATCAAATAAATGAATCCAGCTTCTGTGTGAAGGTATAAAAAAGAAAAAAAATCATTCACAGGCAACAGAAAAAAATTGCTTTTTATATGGAACAAATAAACAGAGTTCATTCCAACATTTTGATGTTGGAAGTAAACAGTAAAAGACTTTGATTTAGTGCTTCGAAACAACAAAAACAGACAAATTACTGTTTCTGCAGTTCATGGAAGCTCGAAGAGCAAGATTTTGATACTTCCCCCACACTGTATTTACTAGTGAATAAAAAAATGTCACAGGTAAAGAACATGAATCACATTGTATCCCTGCAAGTTTAGCCAAGCAGAATCACTATAGGTGTACTATCAGCGTTGTAAGCTCTTTTAGATGAAGATAGTCTGTGTGATGCCCAAAGCAATATGGTTGGTATCACAACTCATGCTCCTTTCTACTAGCAAAGAGGAAATAGAGACCACCTTCCTGTGTGTGCATAGATCCATCAGCAATGCATGTGAGCTTTCCCGTGCACCATATCAGTAAGTTCTATGTTCCTTTACACTCTGCTCTATTTCCTCTATGTCAAAATAGCTGCATTAATTTTAAGAAACAATTCCTAATTTGCACGTTACTCACATAACAATATGTCCTGTATTGTGAAATAAACAGTGGATTTAAGTGTTCACGATTGTCTTTAATGCAACCTTTCCCAAAACTATGGGTAATGGATAGGCAGTAGATGAGGTTCAGTCAGCTGATGCAAGGTTTGCTGGATGTGATCCTTCTGAACAGGTTGCAAAAATCAAGCAGCCTTCAATGAAATTCTTCCCCCACAGTTCCTTTGTATTTATAACTGTGAGAAATCCACTCTACCACCTAAGCTGGTCTCAGCCACCATGATGTCCCACGAAGATAGATGGGATCACTTACAGAGGTACAATAAGGAGCACTCTTCTGCTCTGCTTTCATCTTGTTCCCTGATAACAGATCAAAGCAGGGAGGCAAGCAGAGTAAGAGCTTGTCTACACAGGGACATTACATCAATCTAGTTTGTTCTCTCACAGTGCAGAAATTTAAATGTATCTCACTGAAAGGTTTTTCAACTGGTTTGTCATGACAGCTTTAAATACTTTCCTTATTAATCATAACACCCAAACAGCTCTGTACTTGTCTGAATGAACTACCCCAGCTTCTCAGTCAACATATCATGGTGTAGTGATTACAACTGTGATTTTTTCCTGTGCTGTAGGAAGGCCCACTTGAAATCAAGAAATCTGTAATTGGAGTAAAAGAACAGTCAAGTTTATTTTCCTGGTATCCATTAACATAATCATAAACATTACTCATCTGCTGTCATTCAACATAGAACTGTTGCTGTTACTCAACACTGTAATTATGGTGATATGACCCAAAAAAAGACACACATATTTGCTGTAGCACCAGTGGGCAGATTTTCAAAGTTGACTGGAACCAGAGTTTCTGCATGGGAAGACTTGCTTTCCACGGGGGAAAAAAATGAACAGTGGTGATCTGGGCGAAGATCATAAGAAGCTGCAACTGAAGAACACCATTACGATGATTTCCCTGTGTCACAGAAATATTGTACTGCCAGGAGTAAGGGCCGGTAAATATGACCATCATAAAACACAAACTAAATCATTTGATGTGAGAAGATCAGCTGTCAGGAGTCTAGTCATGGAGCTCTGCAATGTCACCTAGAGAGTGTTGTCCTGTCTCATGCCACACCATCCCCCTTTTGGCACCTAACTTTTAGTTTTGATTCTTAGAGGCCTGTCAGATTACAATGGAAGAACTGTAAATGACAGAAAAGAGCGTTTCAGTGAAGTGCCTGATCCTATAAGACTTAGAAAATGAAATCTGCTTGAACGGAGGAATGTGAATTCCCCAAACAATTAAGAATTCAACTGAAAGTGCTCCTCATGTCACTACAAGGTGGAAGCTGTGGCAGAATGCTTAGACTCTAATGAATGGATATTTTCAAGGTAAGTCAGTTTCTTGAGGCATATTCTAATGATATCCAGGACAATAAAAACCTGTCCCTTCAAAATAATAATTTTAAGGACAACATAGTGAACTGGGAACGAAGAATTGTCCAGGAGAAATCGAAATTTTCAGTACAAGGTAAACAGGTTATATTTTTCTTCTCTGTTAATGAATCCCACAAAAAAAAAAAAAAAANTTTTTTTTTAAAAAAAAAAAAAAAAAAAAAAAAAAAAAAAAAAAAAAAAAAAAAGCTATAAGAGTTTTAAGCAATCTCACTGTATGTTTTAAATCATTACATTTTCCTACAGGCTTTGCATACTTCATTTCAACTACATAAGGCATTTAATGTGCTTGCACAAAAAGAACTCATCCTGGTCACTGATCAAAAGAGCAATAAGTTTCTGAAGATTTACTGCTGAAAACACATTTTAGTGATAGCCATTCTCAGAAATTTCACGGCTACATTTAGGAATCAATAGTCATTCACAGGGTCAAAAATATTTGTAAATGATGCATGAAGTGACCCCTAAGAGAGCAGCAAATAAATTCAAGTCACTTATTAGCATTAATTTATTTTCTGTTTCCCTCTCCAGCCATATTTTCCATTGATAAATATCTCAGATGTCACAAATGCTATTTTTTTCTCCAGTGTGAACCTACAACCCACGTGCCCACATTTTTGACAATATGAACAATAGCTAATGTGATACCAAACTTATATAATATTTTTACAGATACTCAGTAATAGGAATGGATTTGTTGTCTGCTTCCAATTACTTGAGCCACTGAGTTTCCCAAAATGTTCATTCTGTCCAACATATACAAGTTTCCATATCTCAAAAATATTTTGAAAGAAACAAATTTATTTGTTAGATAAAAACTTATTACATTGTAAAACTGAAAAAAAAAAAGAACCTGGATATAAAAAATTAGAAAATTATATTCAGTTAAAACTCTTTCTTTCCCTACTGTCATAGCTTTTATATTTTACAGCTCTCTTAAATTTAGAACAAAGTGAAACTTGACCACAGAGAAAAATGCTTATATAATAAATAATTCCTCATAATTTAGTGCTAATGATGTCAGATATAATACTTACGCATTTTCTATCCTGCTTTAGTGTCATTATTGACCCCTTGAAGAAATTTACTCAATGCTTAAAAAGACATGCAAGGCAATAAGTAAGTAAATACACAAGCAAAAGAAGCATTAAAAAAAAAACAACACATGCCAGGAGTCATTTGAACTTCCTTCTCATCTCCTACAAGTGAGGACATAATTAGATCAATCGTACGTGCAGTAGCACACTTATAAACCAAGAAAACAGAAGACGTTATACAAAAAGGAACAGGCATACAAGAAAAAAAATCTCAAATATTTGATTGTATTAATTTGTATTATGTCCTTGGAAATAATTTAATCTCACACATAAAAAGCTTCTAATGAAGACATTACTAGTTAAATGTGACATTGTGGAAAGTGGGAAGGATGTGACAAGTAATAGGCAGACAGAAATGGATTTGTGAAGAACTGCACTGGGCTTTGCAATGCGAATAAAACAGTCTCAGTATCACTTAGTGATTTACCCCTCAATGTCCCTCTGATAACCTGTGGGAGAGACACATAAGGTTCTTCCAGTCCTATTCAGAACTCTATTAGCCTTCATTGCATAGAAATATCGTACCATTACTACAGCTCCTAAATACAGAATCAAATTTTCTGGTAAACATAACAGTAAGTGTTATCCTGTAATATGCATAAACACTGGAGAATATGGCAAACTCCCGAAGTAGTAATTAATCTCTATTAACACATCAGAAGCTTTGGTTGCATTTTATCTTCACATGAAGCTGGGGCGCATAACTTTTTGTTAAATAACCTTAAATTATTATCTTATTTAGCTTAAAATAGTTCATCATTTTTGTTCAAAGTCTTTGCACACAGACACAAAAATAAGAGTGACACTTTAAACTTCAGTGTACCTATTGAAGCCAAGGAAACTAACAAAGTAACTTGACATGCCAATGAGTTATGTCAAGCACGTATTCCCCTTATTTAGAGCGCTGCGTGCATGGGAATCGCTCACCAAACATGCACACCAAAGAGAGAAATGAATACATATTTAAAGGCTTAGCACATACATATTCATTACATTCTATGGACATGGGCAGAAATTCCAGTAAATGACTGACATCTCTAGTGATCATTAGATTAAAGCCAGTAGTGATTTTCCCTGTAAATTTCCAACCTTTAAGTGAGGGGTAGCCCTAACTGGTTCCCACTGATGTTATGTTGAGCTGAGGCATCTGTTTTGCTGTTTTACCTTCAAAAACAGGACATCTGTTCTACTTGCTTATCCTCACTTGACAACAAGTTTTGTGGCCTCCACATTTTGTTCTTGAGTTTACATTTACTCAAGCCTCCTGTCCTTCAGCTTATATCTGTTCGAGTTATTCCCACAATATTCTTATGACTCACTACTACAGAAATATTTGCAAATGCAAGAGGATTAAAGGAAAAGAAAACAATAATTAAAAACAGACTAGCCAGACAGGTAACCCAAATACAATTATTATTTCTATGTGAACATGAATTAACTACCATGTAATGCAGTGTTCACATCCTTAGAAAGAGTAACATCACAGCTTCTACAAACCGAGAGTTCAACAGTAGACATGTTATTCATGTGTTAAAACTGTGTGCTATGTAATGACAGTAGAAGTTAGCCTAACAGCTGTACAAAGGTTCAGCTGAAAGAGGAAATCTCCTGAAAAATACAAGTGTATAAATTTATTTCCCTGTATTAAGATCATAGTTATCAAACTGTTATAATTCTAACTCATTTCAGTGACAGTTGCATAATATATTTTCAGAATCCATGTTTGGAGCATTTTCACTTTCTGTGTGACAGAAGCAATATTTTCTTGGGCATCTTTCCAATATTTGTCAGACGTTGCTTAAAAATCAATGTGCATAGCAAGCATTTTCCCAACACTAAGAGCTAAAAAATGCCTGGTAAAATTGTTCTTAAAGCAGTAGCCTTCAGATTGAAACAGGCAGTAATAGTGGCCCTCTCATAATGCAGAAGTGATTTCACGTCACTAAAACTCCTGAGAGAGAATCTATTTTCAATTTCTTCAGGATTAGAAATTACTCTCTCAGCAATTGCTTTGAAGTTTTAACTTATGTGTAATTAGCAAACCATTCAGATCTGAAAAATGCAAATACGATACAAAGAAGATACTAATTATAATGATTTGTTAACCTTTCCTTTTCAAAATGTGTGAGGTGACTTGGAAATAACCCTGTGTCTTCTTAAATTAGCTCACAATCACAGCTTTGTTCAAGTCTGACATTTAATATTCTTTTTTACATTATCACAATTATGCCATACACTCATCACAGTTAGTTGGAGGGTCACTGTTTGTCTCCTGTAATTCTAAATCTTGCCCAGATTTTTTATTTCTTGTCAGGGTACATTTTAGGACCAGAAGATAACGATAAATAAGCTTCAGTAGATTAATAATTGACAAAAAATATTATTTGAGAGGCTTTTTCTGGCTTCTGGAACCCCTTTTTACAGAGGTTGGTATATTCATTTCCTCAGCATCTACCTGAATCATTAAGGAAAAATGAACATAGCAGCAGTCTTGGTTGCAATGCTTTGAGGATAGATTAACCAAAAAACACCCTCAACAATTCAGCCTAGAATTACACACACACACATAAAAAATTGTTTTCTTCAGTTACCTTTAATATACCAAATAATTGCATTTAGATATTAGCTACCTGAGTTCAGCAAACATTCATTTACTGTACACTACAATGAAAATGGAGGAAATGACCTCAATTTGCACAGAGGGAGGTATAGGTTGGATATCAGGAGAGACTTCTTTACAGAAAGGGTTTGTTAGGCACTGGAATGGGCTCCCCAGGGTGGTGGTTGAGTCACCATCCTTGAATGTGTTTCAAAACCGTCTGGATGTGGTGCTCAGAGACATGATTTAGTGATGGGTTGTTAAAGTTAGGATAGCATGGTTAGGTTGCAGTTGGACTTGGTGGTCTGGAAGGTCTTCTCCAACCTGCGCAATTCCATGCTTCTATGAAAAGCACTGTTGGGAAAAAAGTCATACAATCAAACTGAAAAACTGCTACACAGTGTCTTTGCCTCTATGTACAAATAGCTCCAGCAGGAATGGAGCAGGACAAACCTAAGTCCATTAACAGACTAGTGCCCTTTGAAAGATGCTATGACATGCATTGAGGCCATAGATCATACCAGTCTTATCAACATAAACCTCATGTTTTCCTCAAATTGACTGTTGACATTGTTCTGCAACAAGCAGAAGCATAGTAAAGTACTTCAGAAAGCACTTGTGAGTCAATGTGCATCCATGTGCTCTTATTTTTTAAGATTACTTTTATTCTTACAGTTTATTTTTGCTAAAGTCATTACTGTAAATTAATCTTACTTTATAATATTTTATAGTTACTGTTTCTGTATAGATAGCAATCCAAAACATAATATAGAATATGATATCATGAGAACATGACATCAAGAATTTGTTTTATACAACTTATATTTCATTTATCAGATCCAATTTTTTCATGAGAAAATTATGTTATCAAGCCACTGTTTGTTGTTGTTGTTGTTCTTGTTGTTCTTGACTCTAGAAACACTGCAGAAGTTTTCTGTGTGTTTTAGTCTTTCAGCTGAGCCTGTTTTCTCAATACAGATGCTTCTTGGAATGAAGCAGCCAGGTCTGAAATCACCTCTGCAAAGGACAAGCATATTTGTGCCACAATAAAATAATTTCACTAAGATAGCATGCAGGTTCAGTAGCACTAATTTCTTCAGCACAGCTTGCCATGCTCCAGTTTCTGCTATCAGCTTCAGGAGTGTGATCTTGAAAAGGAATATTTGTATAACAAATGTTAAAGTATTCGTGTATCATTTATCTTCAATTTTTTTCACTTCAATTTGCCTCTGTTAAACATATGCATTGGTCTGAGACTCCATTTGAATACAGCAGCACAGGTCATTTTGATTATTTCACTGAGAGAAAAAATAGCTACTGCTTTCCACTCTTATGAAAAAAAAAAATCAAATAAATCAGATCTGACGTTTCTCCCACTCTAAATTCACTAGTGATAACATGGTTAGCACGAGTTACATGTCCAATATTCAATACTAAGGAAAAGGTGGTAAACTGGAAAGTAATATCATTTGCATCAATAAAAAAGCACTATAAAAAACAACTATAATCTGCACAAAAACAGGATAGAAGAAGATGTAAAAATACCAAATACAAATACTGTTTACCTCTTTACACCTTTTTCTCCCACTCTTTGAATGCACACCTTTGAGACAGCTGAAAGAAAACCAGGTCACTCTTCAAAAACACTGCAGGCAATCAAATCCTATCAACCACGTCCTACTTTTAAGGAGGACATGGGAAACTACAGACTAGTCAGCCTCACTTCAGTCCCTATGGAAATAATGGGGTAGATAATCCTGGAAATAATTTCCAGCCACATGAAGGTTAAGAAAATCATCAGGATCGGTCATTGTGGATTCTCTTAAGGGAAGTTGACCTTGATATCTTGATAACCTTGTATGGTGAAATGACTGAGCTGATGACTAAGGGAAAAGTTGAATGAGGAGAGTGTGGGTTTGCTGAACACCTTCTTTGCTTCAGTCTTTACTGCTAAGTCTGGCTCTCAGATCCCAGACCATGAAGGCAAGAGAGAGAATCTAGAGGAAGGAAGACTTCCCCTAGGTCAAGGAGAATCTGAACAACAATAGCCTAGGCAAGCTCAACACATACAAATCCATGGTCCTTGGTGAGATGCAACTAAACAATGCTGAGGAAGCTGGCAGAAGTGACTGCTGAACAACACTCTATCTGTGAAAGATCATGGAGAACAGGAGATGTGCCTGAAGGCTGGAGGAAAGCCAATGTCACTTCCGTTTTCAAAAAGAGCAAGAAGGAAGGACCAGGAAACTACTGGTCAGTCACTCTCACCTCTGACCCTGGAAACGTGATAGAACAACTTATTCTGAATATCACATCCAAGCAAGTGGTTATCAGGAGTAGTCAACAAGATTCACTAAGAGGAGACCATGCTTGACCAATCTGGCAACCTTCTATGACATCCTGACTGCCTGGGTAAGTGGAGGGAGAGCAGTAGATTTTGTCTACTTCGACTTCACAGAATCATAGAATCATAGAGTCCTTAGTGTTTGAAAGAACCTCTGAGGTCCAGCTAGTCTAACTCACCTGCAATGAACATCTAGATCAGGTTGCCCAGGGCCTTACCCAGCCTTGCCTTGAAAGTCCCCAGGGATTGGGCATCAATCACAACACTAGGTAACCTGTTTCAGACCCTTGCCACCCTTATATATAAACTGAATCTATCCTCCCTGATATCAAAGCCCTTTTCCTTTGTTCTATCGCCAAGACCCTACTAAAGAGTCTCTCTCCTTCTTTCCTTCTTTTCCTTCCCTTTAAATATTGAAAGGCTGCTACCAAGTCTACCTCACAGGCTTTTCTTATCCAAGCTGAACAGTCTCAGCTCTTTCAGCTTGTCCTCAAAGAGAGTGTTCCATTCTGTGGATCATTTCTGTGGCTCTTTTCTAGATGCACTCCAACAGGTCTATGTCTCTCCTGTACTGAGGACTCCACATCTGGACAGTGTAGTCCAGGTGAGACCTCACCAGCGCAGAAAGACTTTTGACACCATCTCTCAGAGATGAGGTTAAGAAATGTGGAATAGACGAGTGGAGAGCTCGGAGGGTCGTGATCAGTGACAAAACCTAATTGGAAACCTGTAGTTAGCAGTGTTCCCGCTGAGCCGGTACTGTATTCCGTATTGTTTAACATCTTTATAAATGACCTGGAGGAAGAGGAGTGCACCCCCAGCAAGTCTGCTAATGATGAAAAGCTGGAAGGAATAGCTGAACAAGGGCAATTGTAGAGCCCTGTATCTGGAGAGGAACAAATGCATACATCAGAACGTGTCAGGACATGATCTACTGGAGAGAAGCGATCTGGAGATTGGTCTGGATGTTCTGGGGTTAAATAGGTTGCCCTTGAGCCAGCAGTGTGCCCTTGTAGCTGAAAAAGTCAATGGTGCATTGAAAAGAACATGGACAGCAGTTCAAGGGTGATGATCTCCCTTTTCTAGTCTGCAATGGTGAGGCCAAATCTGGAGTGTTCAGATCTAGTGCTCAGATCCCTAGTTCAAGACGGAAAACTTCTAGAGAGAGTCCAGTGGAGGACCACAAAGATGATGAGGGTCCTGAAACATCTCATTTATGAGGAACGACTGAGAGACTTGAGATTGTTCAGCCTGGAGAAAAATGGAGGGGACATCTTAACAATGCTTAAAAAGATATCTAAATGATAAGTGTCCAGAGGATGAGGCCAGGACCTTTTTGGCAGTGGCCTGAGACAGGCAAGGGGCAATGGGCAGAAACACATGTAATTCCATACGAACAGAAGAAACAATGTCTTTACCTTGAGAGTGGCAGAGAACTGGAACGGGTTATGCAGAGAGAATGTGGTGTCTTCCTCTCTGGAGATATTCAAAATCCACCTGGAAACTTCTCTGTGCAATCTACTGTAGGGAACCTGCTTTAGCTGGGAGCTGGACTAGATGATCTCTGTGGGTCCCTTCCAACCTCTATAATAAAGTGATTCTGTGATACTCTCTGCCTGTACTTCATTAAGACCTTCGACATTGCCAGAGGATCTTCACAGACAGTCTGTAAATATTACAAACCCAGTGGACAGAAGGTGTACTGAAAGAAGTCTGCATGGCTAGGCCCTGTGGTTGGTGATCAGTGATGCAAAGTCTACTTGGAGGCCAGCCTTCAGCACCATATCACTGGGGTCAGTATTTAATGTAAAAGTACTTAAAATCTTCATTGATGACCTGATGGGAGGGAACATATCTTAAATAAGTGCGCTGATGGCAGAAAACTGCAGTGGTCAGTATATCAGAAGGTCGTGTTGTCATCCAGAAGGTCCTCAACTGTCTACAGAAATGTGTTGACAGAAGCCTCATGAAGTTCTTCAAGGGGAATTGCAAAGTCTGTCTGGGGAGGAACAATCTTAGGCACCAGGATATACTGTGGCTACCCAGATGGAAAGCTTCTTGACAGAAAAGACTGTGTGGGTTTCTGGTAGACAAAAGTTGAATACAAACCTGCAGTGTGCCTTTGGCGCTAAGAAGACCAAGGTTACCTGATCTGTATTAGGCAAAGTGTTGTGAACAGGTCAAGGAAGGTGATTCTTCCCCTGTACTCAGCACTGGAGAGGCTATATGGGTTCCATTTCTGTGCTCTCCAGTGCAAGAGATACGTACATAACTGCAAAGTGTCCAGCAGAGGGTTAAGAAAGATGATACAGGGGGAGGAGCATCTCTCCTATGAGAAAAAGCTGAAACAGCTGAGACTGTTCAGTCAGGAGAAGAGAAGGCTGCAGGAGAATGAAAAAAGAATGAAGACAGGCTCTTTTCTGTGGTGCCCAGGGACAGGACAGGAGGCAACAGGCACAATCTGAAGAAACAGAAGAAGTTTTATATGAATATTTGGAAGCACTTCTTCATTGTGTGGGTGACTGAGTACTGACACAGGTTGCCTAGTGAAGATGTGGGATCACTCTCCTTCAGTATCTTCAGAAGTGTGGACATAGTGCTGGCACTCTTCTCTGAGTGTGTCTACTTGAGCAGGGGCTTGGAGCCTCCTTTCAACATCGGCTATTCTGTCATCATGTGTTCTTGTGAAATATTTGGATCTGTGAAGAAGTTAATTTTTTAAAGACAAACTGAATTCACATAGAATGAAACATGCCAATAAACTACACAGCTCTTTAAAAACATTTTCCATTAAAATCTGATGCAAATTGATGTTCTGAAAGGTTTTTCACCACTGTAATGGTCTGATGCTTAGGCTGTGCCATTCAGCATACACACACCTTTATAATTACCAAGAGCCTGATTTTCTATCAACATACTCCAAAGCAGCTGACAAAAATACTTTATTGAATTAGATTGCTATTTTATTTTGCTTTTATTCAATAAGCTCACCTAATGCCATCTTTTGAGCCAAGGACTTCCCTGAAAGATATCTAGAAATATATGCCAGTGCTCCACATGTAACACAAAAATAAGTTTGATTTTTTTAATTAGCAGTACGGGGTAAAAGAGATATAGTAATAATATTTCTTTTTATCTCGGGTAACACAGTAGATCTGTTAATGCTTTTCTGTAACCTATCTCTATCTCAGAAGACTATTCTGATTAACAGGCTAATATAGATAAAATTTATTTTTAAACTGTTATTTTTTTCTGTCTTTCAAAGAATATCATATGTTAATCTTAGCACACATGAAAACAAGGAAGAAAGTTGTCCGTGTTGTTCTTTGGTATTTAAGGCTGCATTCAATGTGGATAAGATTTGTTTGGGAACATAGAGGCTTTTACTGAAGACAATCCCTACAGACAGAGCCTTAATTTAACCTCAAGCCTGTGGTATTTCCCCTGGGGCATGGATGACTGATAACACATCAGAGGGCAAGGAAAGCACAAAATTATTGAGAAATGGCAAATTTAGAGTGTTGAATTTCTTCTCAATTATTGTTTATAAGGATAGTCATGGATGCTTGACTGAGTCTGGAGACACAAGGAAGTTTCTTAAAAGAGTAGTTTTAAATTGCACTGACTGTGAATTTTCAAAGCATACGAAGTATAGTCGTCATATCCATCTTAAAATAAAATACTACTACAGCATCAAAATGTAATTGCTCACACTACCCTAATATAAGGTAGGTCACTAGTTGCTAATTTAAATGTCTTTTACAGGGAGCTTGATAATATTTCCCATGAGAACATAAGAAAATTGTGATAATTAGCATTATTAAAACCTGCTTCTGTAATCAAACAGGTCTTTATTAGCAGAGGTTGTATGTAATATTTTCCTGTTTGAGTTCTAAAGGGGTAGCATAAAAAACTACATAGAGCATTTGGGTTTAAAAGGAAAGGATCTTTTTTCTCTTTTCTGAACTAAAAATGCTTAGGTTAAAGATAAAGTAACTCTAATTTTCAAATGATAAATCTAATTGCCTGAGGCAAAACTGAACACAATCTGATTTATGTTTTTTTGTTTGTTTGTTTTGGTTTGTTTTTATTATTATTATTATTATTTCTATAGGGATAAAATATCTTTAGTAAGAACAATAAGAAAAATACTGTTCCAGGTTCAGAATCACTGTTTTCAGAAAGGAAAAATTTATTCTTTTAAAAGAGAATGTGTGAATATACTTTACATGATGAAAAGATGGAAGAAAAAAAATTGGAAAATAATTTGTCTTCTTGCTGTCAATCAGAAAGGATCCATAAACCAGGAAGGGGGTGGGGGGGGAGAGGTAAGGGGTATGAGGGGATGAAATGGGAAGAACTGTGTTAAATGTGCTATCAAATTTTAGGGAAAAATTAACACCAAGCAATCATTGAGATGAAAGAGTAGTCTCTTGATAAAAATCAATTATGGGCAGTCAAAGAAGCATTTGTATTCCATTATTAGAGGTCATTTCCATTTGTTCCTTGATAATAAAAAGCAAAATGCAAAATCAACACCTTCAGCTGATATTTTAAATTATCTCAATATTTGCAGAGAAAATAGACAGTATTTTGGTAAAAACACAGTGGAAGGATAAAGCAAAATTTAACCCCGTGTTTCTTAGCCATGTCCAAAATAAGAAACCGTAACTACACCATAATAATGGTGTAAGAGTAGTCATGCACTTTACACAGAGCTGTTAGCAGTGTTTTACACAATTTTTAAATGAGACAGGAAAGAGAATAATTTCTCTTGAAGCAGAGAGCCATTTTTTTCCCTTCCTCGCTTTTTCACACTGCAACAAAGAAAAAAGAAGGATACAGTAACCTAATTAAAAGCTGACCAAGAATGCAAAATTGTCAGAAATTATTCATTAAAAAATATTTTCTGATAGAAATCAATGAGTGTGGTCAGTTCATCTAGTTATTCCTTAATGAAATAGTAGTTAGCCATCATTTCTCATCCAGAGATTTATTGCTAAATGGAATACATTTATCACACATAATGTTTTTCTTTCAGCCTAAGCTTTTAGTCTTTTGTCTTGCCTTTTACCTTGCCTTTAAACAAACCCCTCAATCCCAAGACAGCTTAATATTGTATCAGGGCATGAAACTCATTTCTGTCTCAAAGTCCATGTGCAAGAAAATTATCTTTGTCCACAAAAGAACTCCATAAATTTCAGTGAGCTTTTGGTATGAGCAAATAATCACAAAGAATGGTCCTTGGTGAAAATAAACAAAGAACATCTTTGCCTTGGTACAACATAAACATCTTTATAGCTCACCAATAACTAGTTTTGACAACTTGCTCTAATTTAAGAGTTTATAACTCCCCCTTAAATTCTTTTGCTGGAAAATTGCTTTTGGTACCCACATAGTGTACATTACTGTATGAGCAAACCTGATCTCGAGCAACAGAAACTTACATCTGACCACGTTAAAAAATTTCTTGAAACATCATTATTCCTCTAGCTCATTCTCGAATAGAAAATGTGAATCTTTCTCTATGGTGTAGTGTATCTTTCAGTGAGCAGACCTTAGTAGCACTGTTTGATGTTTGTACTATCTCTGTTTATAACCGAGCTGCTCCAAAAGTAATGCCTCCCATTTTATTATCCTGGCCTATTTTTGCCAGAAGTGGATGTTGGTGGCATGGAAGTAGAGGCTGAACCTTCTCAACAATATTCCATTACAATCTGTTACCACGCAACAAACAGCAACAGAGGGCAACTCTGACAAAATGGGGTCTGACATGGAAGTGCAGATAAGCCAAGGTGTGGAATTAAATTCCTGCATGTGGAAAATGTGGCACTAACCGACATTCTTCAATGCTTGCTGAACATTTGTGGAAACCAAACAGTAAGTGTCAATATGGTGGTAAGCGGTGAAATTCAGCAATAGCAACAGCAATGTGAATAGTAAAGCACATTCCAGCATATCTTTATGAGCACAGCATGCAGGCTTCTGTTCAACACTGGCAAAAATGCATATCTAATGGTGAGAACTTTGAAAAATAGTGTTTTATAGCTGAAAGCTTGCTTTAACAATTAGAGTTATTGTGCTTTATGTATTTTTTTAATTTACAAGGAAATAAATAGGAGGCATTACTTTCAGAGCAACATATGTAGAAAAGCTTGATGGGGAATCTATTGTTTGTGTTAGCTTTTAGGAATTCAAATAGAATGCAGGCTTAAATTTTCCTCCATGTTAATGACTTTTCTTCTTTCTATATCCCATTTTTTTACTTGAGATGCCATTCAGAATTGATTTTTTATAAATTCAGGCTGGAGTCTCAGTGACTACCACATAGGTACAGTAGCTTTAAATATTTATGTTGTGCTGCTGGTGATAATTATTATTCCAGCTCAGTATAGTTGTAATGCATTTAAGTGTCAGTGTTTCTCAGCTTAATTCATCATGCATCCATTCAGATGCTTGCATACCAATATTCAGCTTGCATCTCCAAGGACCTAGAAAGACCTATTCATATTTTAGCAGCTGTGAGAAAGTGAGGACAGATTTCCTTTACGTTCCTAACTGTAAACATTAATTAGTTGCTTGACACTCATTAATGATTAAAAAACGCTTTGTAAAATAATCCATCATAGATCCTTTATTGCTATGCCAACCCAAAGAACTATTTCATTGTACCATGTTATCTCCTATGGGAAAGTTAAAAAACAATGTGTTACGATAAAGACAATTTTGTCTTTCTTTGTCCATGGGAAAAAAAAACGTTTTTCTGCAATATCCAGCAAATTTCTGAATAGAAGAATTATCATGCTCTATTGTCTGTCTGCATGCATTTGTTGAAAAACACTGCAGCAGAATGGAATCAAGGAAACACGAACTTGAGCATTTTCTTCTGATTTCCAAAAGACTATTAATGAAATGCTTCGAGTTATCACTATAAATAAATAAATAAATAAATCCTTT
>VXAB01004366.1:22174-37891 GCA_013399175.1 Odontophorus gujanensis
TAATAAGCTCTTCAGTATAGGAAACAGTCATGGAAGATCTGTCTCCTGATACTGCGGCTGTGCAAATAATTGATTTCTCAGCTGAACTGGAGGGAAAAAAAAAGTTCACTCCAAACTGAATTTAAATATTCTTGTTTTGCTTTCATTAATGAAAAGAGTGTCCTGCAAGTTACTTGTACTGCCACCCCAGCACAGAAACAGAGGATGCTGCTGCCTCCAACTATAGGGCTGTATGCACTGACACACGTATCCTTTGTGGGATGCATGCTCTCTTTTTTTCTTCTCCATAATCCACACTGTAATCCTGTGCCTGACAAACCTGGTCATGGGAACCCCAAGTCCACACCACTTTTCCTCCAGGAAGAGGGAAATGTACCCCATCACCTGTGAAAGATGCCCAATTCAACAAATACTCACTCTCCTTGTTGACGTTTTCCCTTTGCATAAAGAATTCTATTGGCAGCTGGAGCTGATCACCAGTTTAGGCACCCTAAGGAGTCATTTAATAACTGTTTAGTCCCCATGCAAAGTGGAACAGATCTATAAGAGAGGGTAGAAAGAATCCCACGTCACTGAGGCCAAAGACATCTGGGAGAGCTCATCCCAGTTCTTGAAATTTGGAGATGTCTCTTCAAATCCTGTCCAAAATCAAGTAAGAAGCATGTTTCTGTTCCCATTTCTGGTGCCCAGGAGAACACTGAGCATCTCACCCAGCTCTAAATGACACATCCTCATGTTAAAAGTTAGTATGCTTCCTAGTTTTAAAAGTTCTGGGCTCCCCAGTACACGAGAAACAAGAGAGTCTAGAAAAGAGCCCTCAAAAAAGTAATAAGAGTGGAGCTTTCTTGTGTGAGAAAGACTGAGTGAGCAGCGACTGTACTGCCTGGAGAAGAGAAAGTCCAGGGGAGATCTCCTCGTTGTGTACAAATACCTGAAAGGAGGGTGCAAGGAGGACAGAGCCAGGCTCTTTTCAGAGCCCGTGGATAGGACAAGAGGCAGTGGGCACAAGCTGGAGCACAGGAGTTTCTCCCAGAACACCATGTGGTGCTTTACTGTGCAGATAGCCGTGCATTGGTACAGGCTGCCCAGAGAAGTGGAGTATCCATGCCTGGAGCTCTTCAAAAGCCTCTTGGACATGGTCCTGGGCAAGCAGTTCTAGATGATTCTGCTTGATCAGAGAAACAAGATGACCTCCAGGGATCTCTAGCACCATCAGTTCTCTGCATTGCCTGCACTGTGCTTTCATCCAGTCTAAACAGTATAGTTTGGAGAATACGGCAAACCCCTGGCAAACCTCATCCGATGGAGAGTTCTCCCAGAGCCTCATTCTGTGGTTAACGTCAAAGTCAGGACAACTAGTACATAGTCTTATAAAAAGCAGACTGCTGACAGGCCATAAAATAATACTGTATTATTCGTTTATTAAAAACAAAGAGTAAAGTTCAATTTTACTGTCTCACTGTTTGTTTTTCTAATATGCCCTGTTTTACAGTTTTAAAAGGGCACTTAGTGGCTGCATTAATGATGTAATTAATGAATAAAAAATTACATTCAAATGCTTTCTGATACAAAGTAACAGTTTCAGCCTGACAGTGAACATAAACCTTCATGCCTTGATCATTTAAAAGATAAACTATCCTTTAAAAGGAAGATAATCTTTCCAGCATTATGCAATGGATGTATTTTTTACAATTGCTTTGTTCCAGATATAAGGAAATTATTGTTTCTTTGTTTGATTTACCTTTTGATATCCTCTGCCATAAACTTCTTCCTTACAGAATTTGTGATCTTAGTCTGTTTTCCCCTTTAAAAAATCATAGAATTATAGAATCATAGGGGTTGGAAGGGACCTCAAGAGTCCAACCTCCCTGCCAAAGCAGGTTCCCTACACCAGGTTGCACAGGTAGGCATCCAGGCGGGTCTTGAATATCTCCAGAGAGGAGATTCCACAACCTCCCTGGGCAGCCTGTGCCAGTGCTCCGTCACCCTCACTGTAAAGAAGTTCTTGCACACATTTGTGCAGAACCTCCTGTGCTGCAGTTTCTGTCCGTTTCCCCTTGTCCTCTCTCCACACACTGTTGAAAACAGTCTGGCCTCGCCACTTTGTCCCCCACACCTCAGATATTTATAAACCTGGATCAGATCCCCTCTCAGTTCTCTTTTCTCAAGGCTAAAGAGTCCCAGTTCACTTAGCCTTTCTTCATTGGGGAGATCCTCCAGGCCCTTCACCATCTTTGTGGCCCTGCACTGGACTCTTTCCAAGAGATCCCTGTCTTTTTTGTAGTGGGGAGCCCAGAACTGGACACAGTACTCCAGATGAGGCCTCANCCATCTATCCCACACTCGCATTAACTACTCAGTGCTTTGTCCATATCAGCACAGTCTTCCCAAAAGACCAAGACTAGACTAATTACGTAGTCTCAGGCACACAGCTTGTCATAGAAATCTTAGTTTCTATGCTAAAGGACAGTTTAATTGTGCTATGGGATCGCTGAATATTGTCTCAAGATGCAACCAAGTGTAGAGTAGATTTGAGGGACTCATCTTGCCTCAGTCCATAGTGAGACATTACAGCACAGCCTACAATGGCTTCAGAAACAAAACAAGGTACAATAGAACAATTTGTCTACCTTACTGTGTTTTTGATACTGTATTTCATCAGCATGCAACAAATGGCAGACTATTTCAGCACCTGCAAAACCAAAGTCCTCACAGTTGTCTTATCAATTTATATATTTGTTATGCCTGTCCAGAAGAAGATTCTTCCCATGTGACTTATTGAAGAAAATCACATACTTTACTGGTTAAAAATAAGTGAGTCATAATGCAATTGGTCCAACTGAAATATTAAATAAAGAAATGACTATATAAATGCCAGGCTGCCCTGCATTCTCTTTGGTAGTGAATGGAGGCAAAAAAAGCACTCTCTAGTAGAGAAGTCCTATTCAGAAGCAGCTGCTAGCACACTGAATGTCAAGTGTTCAAGACACAGGATACAGAGCCAATATGTGAGCGAAGAGTCATGGGAGTGGGATTAAAAAATATTTTGACAGGTATACACATCTCTCTTTAGGCATACATTTAGAAATACTTGGGGTTTGCAAATCTTGCTCACATAGCAAAGCATGTTGAAAGTACCACAGAAAAGGGATCAAAGCAACACTGAGTTCAGTTAAATTAACTGGCAAAGTAACATATTGTGCCACAGGACGGATTTTTTAATCAAGGTGCACAGCTTGCATAAACAGAAAATGCTCAACACACTGCATTTGTGAGAAAACCTATTAAGATGCCAAAGATGGTATTTATGCAGTTCTGGGTTGCCTCAAACTAGTGAGACAGAGTTTTGTTGATTTTCTAATGTGACTTCTGCCAAAATGCAATGAGAACCAGTATTAGTTTCAGCCTAGAGCTCAGACACATCCAAAACATTACTGACTTAAGAGGCTATTTGGAGGAATAGCTAAACTTTCCAAACAACCACAGTAGACTTCTTTCAGTTCTCAACTCTCAACAATGTCTACATCCTAACATTAAAAATTAATTAATTAATTAATTAATTAAAGAGTCCATTGTTCAGAAGGAACTGGATAAAGGGAGGCTTGCTGAGAAAAAAAAGAAAAAATATTAGCAGTTGTAGACTGGATTTAGAAAAAAGTTGTGAATACAACCAGGAAAATGAAGGGAAGGTGGAAAAAAAGTCCATCAGGTTCTGAGACAGACACGAGTCCTCAAAAATTTCGCATAAACATGTGAACTCTGGAAGCCTTACATCTACAAAGTCAAACTCAAAGCCCTCTGTTATCCCTGCTGCTGTACATTCAGCCCAGAGAAGAGCATCTAAGTGTCAAGCAAGAAGCAGCTTGCTTCCCAGGCCTCTTGCTCAACTGGGCTTGCACCTCACATTGGCAGCAGCACAAAACACACTGTTTCTGTCAGGTGTCTTCACCAGGCAACCAGTTGTTCCACAGGGCAGGCTTTGTGTCAGCTCTGATTAGCTTGCATTCCTACTAGCCCAAGAACTTCACAATTAAAATACTATATCGGGAAGCCATGAGCCGGCAGGTCTCTTAGCACAGCAGACCTTGTCCCTCTGCCTGAAGTACAGCATCATCCAGGGCCATCCATGACCCTTGTTCTGCAAGCCGTGGCGAAGGCTGTGCCTCTCAACACTAGTGAACAAGAGATGAGGGAAGGGATAATAACTGTGATGAAGGAATGTGAATTATTCATAACAAATTAATGCAAACCACTAGGGGCTATCAGAGGGTTTTGTTTTGTACATAGGATGGGTAACTGCTTAGCTACAGTTTAGTGGGATCTCATCCACACCATTCACAAGATGACAATTTTACATCATAAGAGGTCCCTTGATGGCATGTATTAATTTATAATAGACGCAAAAGGAACAGAGTATTTCTGTGTATCATGCTAGTAAAACACACAAACTACTCCCTCAAGGCACATATATACATACATTAAAATATTAGCAACGGCGCTGGAGTTAATAAGAGCTATGACATACAATACATCCATTCACACATTTTCCAGTAACTTAAAGGCAACACTTGCTCTCACCTTACTCTTAAGATATGGAATTGAACCACTCAAAAGTAAACAGGAAAAAATCAAATTGTTGAATGCCTGGCACATACTCTTAAAACACAAAAGTGAACAGTACGACCTTGTCCAACGAAACACCCATTCACAAGGAAAAGACTTCCATAGAAGAAGGGCTGTGTATCTGCTAGTATATCAAGGATTGCTTAAGCTAGTAAGGAGATGCAATTATGTCAGCATGGAGTACTATAAACGCATATGGTTTTAGCTGAGTCTAGAATCCACACGAAAAATAGTTCTATTTTTTGCAAGAGCATATTATTACATCCTTCTTTGTTCCTTCAAATTAACTTCATTTCTGCTGACATTTAACCTGATGTAAATAAGATATCTGTTAAAGTCTGGATCTCCTCCCACTCCTTTCTTCTCTTGCCTCACAGAATAGTAATGAAAATCAAATGCTTGTAAAGTTGAAAATAGAAGAGTACTTAGAACTACAAGATGGCACAGATAATTTCAGGAAATATAAGAAAAAGTCAAAGTTAATAGAGGTCTACAAACTGCTCACTACTCTGGAATAGTATTGTCTTTCAGAAAACACCACAGTGAATTACTGCATTAACAATAGAAGTAAATAAATGAAATAAACTTTTTAATTAACAACATGTTAAGACTTATAAGCCATGAATAACAGCAAATGCAAATTAGAATTGGACTTATATTTCTCCCAGTTGTATTACAGTTGCTAAGTCATGGACTATTCAATTCTGTCTTGATGTAACTCAGGCAGTTTGCAGCTAGAAAAAAAAGTGGTAAATAATGCTACATTTACTGTCACAACTTCTTATAGATAAGAAAAATAAGCAAGAATATTGATCCTTCAATGTTCATTCTTGAACTTTTTGTGTTTCATCTTTTTGTTGGCTTTGTTGGATTTTTTTTTAATTATTGTTTTCCCCAGATACTTTATCCCCTCCAGATTAAAACAGGTCAGCAGGTCATTGCTCAGACACGGACTTGAACAATGAAACACAGCAGACAAAACTTCTCTTGCAGACCTTCTCAGACACACAAGCTGATATTTTGTGAGATGTCACACTTTCAGTCACAGTGAAATTTAATAGCATTTCATTTTCATTTAACATACATATTAATTAGCATATTTTTCCAGGATGTCATTTATCTACTTTTCTTGTCTTACCAAAGCAAATATAGCAAAGCAAAGGGCACGTCATTTATCTACTTTTCTTGTCTTACCAAAGCAAATATAGCAAAGCAAAGGGCACGTCATTTATCTACTTTTCTTGTCTTACCAAAGCAAATATACCAAAGCAAAGGGCACATAAGAAGCCATAAAAGAAAGAAACATTTTTATGCCATCCATAGAACTATAGAGTTATAGAATCATACAGTCATAGAATGGCTTGGATTGGAAGGGTCTTCAAAGATGATTCAGTTCCAACTCCATGGGCAAGGTTGCCACGCACCATATCTGGCTGCTCAGGGCCCACCCAACCTGGCCTTCAGTGCCTCCAGGGGGACAGTCTACTCCATACCCTCTTACCACTCACCTGTTGATGCAACCCAGGATACATCCAGTCATCTGGACTGCCAACATACACTACTGGTCCATGCCCAGCTTTCTGCTCACCAAGAACTCCACAGGGCTGCTCTCAGGATTTTCTTTCAGATTGTGGACATATCTGGGATTGCCTCAACCCATGTGCAACACCTTGCATTTAGTCTTGTCATTAGATTATTTTGTGCCCACTTTTCAAATGTGTGTAGGTCCCTCTTGTTGTCATTCCTTCTTTCTGTTGTGTCAGCTGCACCACTCAGCTTGGAGTTGTCAGTAACCTTACTGAGGGTGTTCTCTATATCACTGATGAAGATTTTAATGAGTACCAGTCCCAAGACAGACCCATGGAAGGGTCTCGTCATGGACCTCAACCTGGACATAGAGCCATTGACAACAATCCTCTGGCTGCCACCATCCAAAGAATTATTTATCCACTGTCTAGTCTACCTTTCAAATCTAGAAATAAGGATGGGGTGCAGAACCTTGCACAAATCCAAGTAGATTACATTAGCTGCCCTTTCTTTGTCTATCAGTGCCATCACTTCCATCATAAAGGGACACCAGACTGGTTAGGCACAATATTGTCACACTCCAATATAAAGGAGGGAGGCAAGTCATGGTGGTTATCCTGCTGACTACGCCAATAAAAAATGTCGCACTCCAATATAAAGGAGGGAGACGAGGTTCGTATATTATGTGTATACCCGGCGTGAGATTAAGAANCAGCAAGCAGTTGTCCTGGAGAAGCGGCACTGGGTCAGCACAGGAGAAGGGGCATGGGGTCAGTCCAGGAGCAGCGTCAGTCAGCACTGGAGAAGTAGCGAGGGGTCAGCACCGGAGAAGTAGCAAACAGTGATCATGGGGGTTCGGATGGTAGAACACCTCGAAAGAGCGGTGAGGTCCAGGAGAAAGCAGCATGTCTCAGGCAGCAGGCCCAGGAGGAAGTTCAGCAGCAGGGATCAGCTCATGAGGTTTCCTATGGAAGAACACCCCCCAATCTCATGGAGGTCGATCCCTCTTTTATCCTTCATTTTTCCTGCCCACGTGACAAATCCCATGCTATCGTGCCAGGCAAGCGTCTCCTGAGATGACTGTCTCCCCACGGAGATGAGTACCACACAAAAGAGTGTTCAGCTGCCATTGAGCTGCAGCTTATCGCTCTTTCGTTGCCCTGGGACATGCCCATCTGCTTGTTCCTTAGACAAAGGATTTCACAACCCTTGCCCAGGACTTACTTGGACATGTTCGGACATGTTCATCAGCAAACTTTGAGGCAATGGTATAAAATAATAGTCTCTTACAAATATGCTCTTGGTGAAGCCATGCTAGCTGTCTCTGATCACCTGGTCATCTTGTACGTGCCTTTACATCTCTTCCAAGAGGATTTGTTCCATGATTTTCCCAGGCACAGACATGAGACTCATCAGCCTGTAGTTTCCCAGGTCTTCCTTTGTCTCTTTCTTAAAAATGGAGTGGTGTTTCCCTTTTTTCAGATACTGGAGACTTTTCCTGACAGCCACATCCTTTCAAATATGGAGAGGGATTTTACTCACCCAGCTCTCACCTAGAGGTTTGGAAATCTTTGGTCGAGGAAACCTGACTTCTGGTAAAGTCTGAGGCAAATAACTCCTTCAGTACTTCAGCTTTCTTCATCTTTGTTGTAGCCATTTCTTCCTTCTCATTTGTAAGAGATATGCTCACTTTGGCATGCCTTTTCTGACCTATGTACCTGTACAACTCCTTGTTAATTTTTAAATCCCTCAACAAATTCAGTTCCGTTTGTGCCTTGGCTTTCCTAGTACCATCTCTACAAATCCCGACAGCATCCCTATATCCTTCCCAGGTGACACAACCTTGCTTCCACTACCTGTGTTTGCCTGTCTTTTCCCCCAGTTCGACCAGCAGGTCCTTGCCAAACCATGTCACTTTCCTTCCTCGTCTGTTTGCTTTCCTATACTTGGGGACAGAGTGCTCTTGTGCCCTCAGAAATGCCTTGTTGAAGTGTTGCCAACTCTGCTCTACTCTTTTGTCTATAAGGACATCTTCCCATGGGGGAAGCTATGAAAAGTTGCTACCTGCTTTCTCTTGGATTTTCACTGGAGATTGGAATGGTTAAGAGAAGTATTCGGTTTACTTCTATGAAGCTTTATTAAGTTTTATTATCTTTTAATTCCACAGAGGCCAATTCCTTTATTCATATGCAGTCTTAAGATAGATGGAAAAATGAATTCTGCCTATTGATTATCTTTTGCCTACCTGGTACATAGTTACAAATATTTGAGATTGGGTGCCATAAATAGTATGCAAGTGATGTATCTTTTGAAAGTAATTTTAGATGGTGAGTTATCGTAGTACCAGAGTGAAAGACTAATTCATATATGCAACATATTTTTGTTGACAACATTTTACATATAGAAAACATGAAGAAGAAAATGTGATGAGAACTCCATTCAGCAACTGTGATATTGTTTATTTCAGAATAGTCTTACAACAAATATCATCTTCCAGTAAAAACTCTCAGACTATTTTTGATTACCCAGCAAAATTTTCTCTGACCACTGAAAAACAGATGTGCTGTAAAGTTTATAGCTTACTAGTACTGAAAGACTGAAATGCAGATTGCTGTGGTAACGTTTTCTGTGTTTCTTATGGTAAAATATATCCGTATAATCAGGACAGAAATCTGATCCTTGCTTTCTGCTGCTAATAACTTTATTGACAGAATGGGAGAAATATTTTTATTGCTGCTCAAGAATTATACTGGACAATGTTTCTTCACTTAGCGAAGATTAAAATTCACTGTTATCAACCCCAAAATAATTTCTCATTTATTTATGAATCAGAAGTTACCTCAGACTCAATAAATGAATAAGGACTGAGAAGGATCTTGTGCCTTAATTTGAGAAACAAAATCTCCTAGAATCTCACTAGTAACCAGATGGCTCTGCTGGTGGTGAATAACGTTTTTTCTGTGTGAAAAACGAATTTCTGAAGATGACCTATACTACCTCCATTGACAGTGCATTTTTAAGAGTTACTGCATACAAGGTATTTGAAGTAGAATAATACCTGGAACCAATATGAAATTGCAAAATTATATTTAGGAAGTTGGCTGTCTTTGGTATTTGCTTTTGAACTAAACAACACTTATTTAACTGTAAAATACATTTCCGTAAGAAAGATATATTATTGATGCAGAGTTTACATAAAATGTCATTTTTTCAATTTAAAATCACACTGGTAGTTTTTGAAGATTTTGCATTGCAGCTATACTGGTAATTAAATACAAGGATTTTTTATTTAATACTTCTCAATAGAAACAATGAATTAACTGATTTTCTTGCATTCTTTTTTGATTACAATGATGAGTGGAGACTGACTCCATTTTTGCCAGAATAGTTTGGATAATACTTGGGTAAAGTTCTGTAATGTAATACTTCTTTTTCTCTGTTCACTTTCATTGAAATTTGATCTTTTGCTTGCTGATTTGAGGACTTTGAGAATTCTGTCAACCAAATTGGTTTAAATTA
The DNA here is from genome assembly GCA_013399175.1 of Odontophorus gujanensis. Taxonomy (NCBI): domain Eukaryota; kingdom Metazoa; phylum Chordata; class Aves; order Galliformes; family Odontophoridae; genus Odontophorus; species Odontophorus gujanensis. The sequence continues at coordinate 31,844 of VXAB01004366.1, forward strand.
TCTGACAAAAAAAAGAACAATGGCTGAGAAAAGCACCAAAATTGAAACTGGGGACCATGGCAGAGAGATTAAAAAAAAAAATAAATGAAATTGAATATAAGAAATAGGAAAAACAGCAGTATCATTTGCCAAGGCAGATTTCCTTAGCTTTGCACCAACATAATATTATATGCCATAAGTCTGTATATTTTTGAGATGTTTTAATATAAAGTGTCTTCATATAGCTGAAAATTAAAAGCTATCTAAATGCATGTGTATGCATATAATTGTATATCTGACTATAGACAAATAGTTAGGTGCGTCTTTAGGCATGTCCTTGGGTTAGTTTGATAAAGCATCTTGATCCTGGCATACATAACTTGCTTAGCATTTTGCTACCCATTGCATAAACCTAATGGTATTTATTTTGGTATTACTTTGAACTGAATTTTTTAACTGGAGTATTTATGTTACATGTCATTGAGATTCCATTCTCATTTGGAGAAGTAATGAACAGAAAGGGATCAGACCTAGCACCTGATCTAGTGTTTGGCGACTCTGCCCATGGCAGGGGGGTTGAAACTAGATGATCTTTGAGGTCCTGTTCAACTCAGGCCATTCTATGAGACTATGATTCTATGATTCTATATTAAAAAAAAAATAATGAGAGTTTTTCAGTTTTGCATTTTGTACCATGTTTTATATTGGTATTTTGTTTTTTAGAGTGAAGAAGAAGAGATGAACCCCACTGAAAATCTTTTTTAAAACCACTGTTAAACACTTCAAAGCAGTTTAGAAAAAGTAAATCTGTAAAAATATGACTTAAAAATATTTGACTGAGAAAGTTAATTCCTGACATTAACTTTTCCCCTTATATTAAATTACTGAAATTTCATGGATTAAGAAAGTATTAAACATTGCAATTCAAGTTTCATTCCTAATTCTTAATACTCTTTAAAATTACAGTTTAAAAATTCAGCCCATAATCCTCCCCGCATGTACATGAACACAAGGAGTAAAATTCAAATATCTCACCTTTTCTTGCCTCATCTCAGTTTACCAGTCATATACACCACTTCAGATTCACACATTTAATTAGCAGTTGTAAACAATTAGTTACTGGTACAAATAACATCCCCTTCTTGTAGCAGATAATTTTCATGTTTTATGTATAAAGCGGTCAAATTAGTCATGTGTACATAGGACCTAGAAATAAAATGTATTGTAGGGATGGGATGGGGATGGATAGAAGGAATAACCATTCTTTAACTTACATTTTCTGGGATTCAAAGTTAGGTGCTGAACCCTTTCCACCCTCTTCCAGCTGCTGCCCAACTTCTGCATCACCTCTAGTTCTATCCCAAAGCACAAGACTGAAGAATTCACTACTTTTCTGAAAACACTTCTCCAAGCACACAAAACTGATCGATTACAACAATGATTAAAAAAGGGTAATAAAGAGAATCTGCAGCATCTCTGTGTGCATCCCATCTCTTAAGTAGAAAAGAGACACCTTACGATGTAACAAGAATGAAAAATGACTGTAATTTCAAGTTGCCAGCAAAGTCTGGAGTGTTTATTTATTCTGTGTATTTTTTGGTATCTGTTTCAGTTACCCTTAGCTCAGAACTGTTGCTAACAGCTCTTTCTATACACATAACATTTCAGAGTATCTGGATGATCCAGTTCTTTCTAGACTGTTCAAGCAAAATCTGTGTTTGCTTGTTTGTTGACTTTGGAAGAAAGCAGTAGAGGGGAGGTCAGTTATGTACCAACATTCTTCTGTTCTGGCTTGTTGCACACCCAGTGTTGCAGGCAATAGTTAAAGTGACAGTGAACACCCACACATTCTTTAAATATCACTTCTTTCTCCTAGTTTTGATCTTGTTCATATTTTCATATCCTTTCTTCATTCTTGAAAATTCAGTGATTTCCCATCTTTTCCACTTCTCTAAAGGTACTGTAAAAAATCCTTCCTTTTCATGTCTACAGCAAAACAATTTGAAATAATGGCAAAATCAGTGAACTGGATAGAAAAGGGTTTTTCAGTCTATGACACTTCTACAATGCTGTATTTAGGAGATATATTTTGAAAAATCTTTCCTCTTCTCCCCTGACTGTCTCCAGAAAGAGTCCAGATCTTCTTAAGCACATAATAAATGCACAGTGGGAGCAGAGTACAAATAGACCACACTTTTTAGTCATATTTTCATTTGGTTACCAAAATTAACTGTTGGATGAAAACTCACCAAGACTGCTCTTGAGAAGCATTTTTTAGGGTGAAGGAGACAGTATGTATTTCAACAAGTGAGTCTGTGAACAGAGAAGGAAAAAAGATTTGGCTAGTGGTCATCTTTAATCAGACAAAAGAAAGAAAAAGAAAATATCTGTGAAAACACATCCTTTCCCTAAAAAATTGGTTTCCTAGACAAAATCTTTAATCATGTACCTGTTCCGCTTAGACATTTAAAACAGAGGTAAAGTGCAATGAGAAGTGCTCATACTTCATGATACCGGAAGAAATATTCACAGATCACTGCTAATTTCCAAATGTTATTCAAATCCAGATCAAATCTGATATTCAGCACTTGACCTGCATTAGCTTTACCTTGCACTTACCCGGACTCTCATTTTCTATTCATTTCAGACTGCTCTTTACAAGAGATAAACAGGTAGCTTGTTCTTCCATTTGATTCTAAATGTCACAAGCNACTAGCTTACAGGCTAAAGCCTTAGTATGTTTTTAACTTTCTTGACATCCTTTTCCTGGTTGAAATTTTATTTTTCTGCTGTTTTCTGAAACATGTAACATGTAACATCTTTTTCCCCCATCCCCTTTTTAGTGATTTCTTTTGCTCACCTAATAACATGCAGCTCATTATCATGCAGTGCACACCCAACTTCTTCACTGGTGATATTCCACAGAAGGGAATATTTGGTTATATCCAAACAGCAGATGCACTTTACTATCTGCCATTTGTAAAATCTTAGTCTTATTCACTGCCACATAATTATTTGAGAGAATCTTGTAAGATCTGAACTCACACTCAGTGATGCTCAACTATCACAGATAAGCTGGTATTAACGCAATTAATAATGGCTCATATTTTCTCTCTGCTGTGATTATGTTTGAAAACCTCCAGAATTCATTTTCTCATTTAAAGTCAGGCATAGGCTATGGATGAAAATGTAAATGCTTATACACGCTGCATCCTCCTTGCAAAGTGAATGCCACATTTCAAAGTCCGCTCTCAGTGGAACATGCGCGGCACATGAAGCAGTCTATGTTCCACAAAGCATGACCCAGAAGCATATGCAGATGAAGGACTTATTGAGAATGGTGCTTGAGATTGTCTAATCTTGTACATATCACTTGGGATGGCAGAAAAATCATGCTTCATCCCAGAAACTCTAAGTTGCCACAAGTTGTAAGGAGCCACCTTCAGTATGGTGAATACTTTTGGATCATATTTTTCTGACCAAATATTACATACATCCATTCTTCTATAGATGTCTATGGCAAGGACAAAATCCCAACTTAGTCAGTATTCAAGCAGCCAGTAAATATCCTCATACTCTAAAGCAGAAAGAAACTAGAAACAAAATAAATTTGGTAGAAACAGAATTCTTTTTCTAAACTTCATTCTCAGAACAGAAGGCACGAGAAACATGCAGACCCAATTCAAAAGATCAAGTTAGGCAGACACTTGCGTAACAGAAACACTTACTGCTATACCAAATTACGCCAAAAGCCTTGGGCATCTTAGCTTTCTCACAATAAATTTATGACTGTTAACAGAAGAACTTCAATGTTCAGAAAACAGTGGCTCTGATACAGGCATTCATAGTGAAAATTTATAGCCAAGAGTGTTTCTGGAAAGACATTCAATTATCTAAATAAGGCACTGTAATGAAAATACTTGATATTTAATACTGGGCAAATTAAATATATTACTTTTAAGTCATTTAATGAGAAACAATAATGGAGAGGGGCTGAGCACTTAAGCTGGTAACTATAAATGAAAGGCTCTATGAATACCAGTTGTGCTGTATCACCTCAATCACTACACTGAATGGCAGCCAAAGTGGTAAGCTCTACTGTCCGTGATTCTTAAGCTCTCTGCCTTCTCCTTCACTACAGACAGATCTTTTAACTTCAGCTGAATACTGAACTTCTGCCACATCACAGGAAAAGAAGAAAGCTGGGTGCTGGCTGCACAGGGGAAAAAGTGTCATTGTGGGACACAGGAGAACCCAAAGCAAAGATGAAGACATCAGAGCTACTTGGGATGACATCTCATCCCACATCATTCCCCCATTAGGTGCTTTCTCCCAGTCTTATCAGCTACTTTCACAGCTCCCCAGAATTGTATTGAGTTCCTGCAAAATCTGCTCTGGCTAGCATACCTCTGTACATTCCAATCTCATTGAGCAGCAAATTATTCTGCTTGGTGATGTGTCACTGAAAACTAACTCATTGCATCAAGGCTTACCAGAAAAAGAGAAAAGGGAAAAAAAATCAAAACAAAAATTACCACCATCACCACCACCAACAGCAATAAAAACCAGAAGGGGAGAGCCAACTTATCTCTGTCTTAGTAGCTGCAGTATCTTTCACATTCTACTCATCAGATTTTCCCATCTCATTCACTTCAGTAAGAATTGCATAGAAATCTTATGCTGCATTGTTTTTCCCTGGCAACTACTTCACCTCTAAACATTAGCAAAACATCCTTCGGGTAATGAACTATAAAATTAATACTAAATTTCTAGATTACATGTGAATATCAGTTCTGAAAACTTAATTCTGGACCTTCCACTCACTGAAAAAGCTTCCTATGACATTTAAAATACCTAATTCCTAGAAATATTGGAAGCTTGGTTATTATACTTATCTGTATGATCCTACTTTTGATTCTTAACTAAATATACATGTATTTTCATAAATGCTATTTACAAGGTTTCATATATGAAGCTTTCCTATAGACAGATGTGACACAAAAGGAGATAAGACTTAAAAAAATAATTCAACACCACAGAAACCAAACACAGAACATTGCGCACTACCAGTCCCATGAATATTAAAATCACCGTCTGTTTTCTAGTTTTGTGCACACAGATGAGGGCATTTTAATGTAACCAAAGACAGTAAAAACCAACACATTATGCAAACACAATAACGAATGTAAAATGATAAATTAGTAAGCAACTATTCAGTTATTACTGTGACTAATTCCTATAGATGGTGCCACAGTGAATGAACCTGAACTTGTTCTGGTTGACTGCAGTGTACTGTTGAAACATTTCCATTTGGTTTGTTCGCTGTTTATGTAGACCACTGAAGTAGATAGCATCTGTTTAATGAGCTCCCACTTCATTAGAGAGCTGCACTACTCACTGAGTCATTCTCTTTAAGCATGCAAGCTGTGTAATCTGGTGTTGTTTTAAAGCAAAAACTAATTTATGATTACCTGTTACATTAGGCCTCTGAAAATTGTACTCACACTGGCTTGTGTGAGCAGAATGCTAATGGCCTGATTAGGGACAGTGATGTCTCATGTTTACAGTGTAAGAACATAAATTCCAATCCCAAGCACACTGGCTGAATAATGCATGCAGCTTAGAAATGAAAAGGAATGAAATACATTCACTTGGAAAACACACAAATTATAGTCTCTAGAGCCATCAAATACAGAAATGCAGGAGATAATCAGAAACATTTCAGTGATTCTGTGTTATCTATAAAGACAGTTGAACGACAACAGAATTATTCATTCAGGTGTTATGATAATTACGTAATTGATGTCTTAATGACAGCTAATCAAGTACTTTTCTGAATAAAAGAAACAAAATCTAAAGATCTTAGAGTGGCTTGGGTTGGAANAATATATGTCACTATTTTATCCACTCAGAAAAGCTAATAGAGGGCTGTTATTATTAACCATCAGGACCAAGTCTTGCAATTACCCATAAACCATCCATTGAGAAATACTGACCATAAGCAATTTAAATTAATCATACATCTAAGATGAAATACTGAAACAAAATTGTTGACCTAAACTTTAGACA
>VXAB01004366.1:42205-53643 GCA_013399175.1 Odontophorus gujanensis
TTTCATTTGGGAAAAAAAAAAGTTTTTTGAAATAGCGAAAAGTACAACATTTTCTCACTCACTTAAAGAGAAAAAAATTGCCTTATGATATTAAACAAAGACTGCGGTTTCTAACTAAACATAATCATTGAAAAAACAAGAATTGGTCCTCTCTACAAGTAAGCAGAATCTATCAAGTACAGAAAGTCACCAGGTCTGTACTGAGTAAGTTGCCCTCCACAGAAATAAATTAGAAAAGACCCATAATAAAAAAATGTTTCTGAAGAAGAAANAACATGTTTTTATATTTTTGTAGGAAGGCATCAAAATGTGCTTCTGTTCGATTTGGGCACATGGTTGGTAAATGTTGAAAAACACAAACCCAGAAAAAACTTTTTATCTACCATATGCAACTGTTCTAGGGAAAAGGGAATGCTAACAAGCATATTCACTGTTCAAGACAGTTGACAGAGATGGAAGTAGAGTACATCTTTCTAGCTGAGTGAAAATTCTCATTTGGATAGGAAGGAAAAACTTCATTCTGTGACTTACACTTTCCTCTTGTGTTAGCAAGAGCAGCTTTCATAAACAAAGTATAAAGTTATAATTTTGGTGACAGTTACCACGTTAGTTGTTATAGACATGGAAGAGCAAAACACGTATGTCCCAGTACAAAGGTTAGTTTTTTCTCATATCTCATCACTGCATTCTCCTGCAAAAAAAGATTAAATTAATAACAGTACTCAGTTTAAGACTTCTTTTTTCCTGATAGAAAATTTTTAAATATCTACAAGAGATTATTAGTCTATCAGGAGTATTTTTTTTCAACCACCTTCATTAATACTGAAAAGAAGCATCAAATACTGAGAGAGAGAAAAAAACATGTCTGCTTCTGGCAAAACAGTGTTTTTTGGTAATTAGAATTATGTTAATGCAAGGCTGCAATTGCCCTCAGTTCCCTCAACAGAAACTTTTGCAGGTCTCCTGCGTTCAATGACACTATTTTGTAGATTATCCTTGTTCCTCATACTCCAAGTAACCAGATGTCCCTTCCCCTATTAAAGAAGAAAACTAATGCAACAGATAAATATTTCTAATCATTTACAAAATAAATTGTGATTAAATGTCTGTTAAAATAAGTAATGACTGTGAAAGAAATGAAAGAAACCTCTTAGTCATTCCCTGACAAAAGACCAAATACAAGAAGTCTAGCAAACCTCCTCAGCTGGAGGTGCAAGAGAAAATCTATTTACTGAGCCTGTAAGTCAATTCTATCTTTAATTTATTTTCATGAAAAATTGATACAGGGTCTTTGGGAAAAAAAAAAGAAAAAAGAAAAACAAATTGATTAGTTAAACAAAAAACGTGTATTTAATGGTGGTGGAGAGTTTTATTCTGTTTCAATGTATTTTTGCTTAGGCTTTGTTATTTGCTGTTATCCTTTGATTAATATTAATGTTACCAGTTTTGGACACATACTGAGAAGGAGACAGAAGAAAAAAAAAATAAAGCCTACTATGGTTTCTGTTTTCAAGTTCACTAAGTCACCTAGGTAACTAACCTAGCCAGAGTACTCCGCAAATATAGCGAGTGACATGCAAAACCAATTTGAGGTGAGAGCTGCTGAAGGTAAAATCAACAGCCTAATAGTTAATTTTACAAGGACTCTTCAAGACAAAACAAGAGTAGTGTCGCTGTGTATATTAAGAAATATTGTGCTCATAATCTTTTTGCATGAGCTATTATTCTGTACGAAGTGATTGCCTAAGTGCCTGAACGGCTACACAAAATTACTCTGCCACAGTGTTTGACAATAACTGGAATCAACTTTTGCAGGTAATCTCAAGACAATTTCAAATATGCCAGTAATGTTAAAATAAGATACTGAGGCAAAACAAAACTAGAACAAAAAAAAAAAAAAAAAAAAAACGGAGGGGATCAGAGCAGAGATCAGAATTCAACTACACTACAAACAACATTAAAAAGAAAAGTGAAACAATTAAATCTATGGCAGACTGATTTTTATTTACGGACAAAGTTAAAACACGTTTATTACTTAATGCATATAAAGTGAAAAATAAAGATATATTGTGATTGATAACACATATCGTCTTGCTTAAAAGCAAAATTTTAATGTTATTCTTTGTTTAATGTCAACATGTACAGTGTAAGAGATGAAATTAAGTTGTTCAGGACCTAACAAAATTGGATGTTTAAACTGTCAAAGCCAGTAATTTTTTTATGTGTTCATCTCTTTTTATTTCTTTTAATTAAGCACACTAAGATCAATTAATTATATGTTGAAATTTTGGATAAAACTACATATGCAAACCTTTGTATTTCATATTTTTCTGCTCTCTGAGATCACAGGACAGTGATATTGAGCACAAACACCTCCACAATAACATTTCTAGACTTAAGAGAGCTGCTCCAAAAGTAATGCCTCCTATTTTAATATCTTGATCCATGGAGTCAGAAGTGGATATTGTTAGGATAGCATTGGGTGCACAACCTTTCCACCAGTATTACATTACATGTTGCTGTCACATGCCAGGTGGTAGTAGAAGGGAATGACAAAATGGTGTATTGTGGTGACTATCCTGAGTAACGATGTTTTGTAGCTGAAAATTGTCTCTAGCAATCAGCGTTATTGTGCTCTTTTTAGCTGTTGTAGTTTCCATGAAAATAAATAGGAGGTATTACTTTCAGAGCAATCTAGGTAACTTGAGTCAGATTACTTGTAAGCAAAACACATAGATAGATGATAGAGAGAGAGAGAGAGGGAGAGAGAAAAGATTGTTTGGTTTTACATCTTGCCAAACTAAACCCTACTATTGGGCTTCTGTACATTATCTGCCTATATTCGCAAAAGAATACTGTATTTTATTATTACATTTTTAAGAGTTACCAGCAGCCAGGAAGAAGACAAGCATGCTGAGTTAACTGCCCTGTCCAGGAAGATATGAACTGTAGTATAAATCTACTCTCCAAGTATGACGACTAAAAAGATTTCCTCTGACGTATTAAGAACATGTTGTCACAAAATAATGCTTATCAAAATCTTCAAAGAAGTTTCTAGTTATCCGAGGGATATACTCCAGCAAAAATCAAAAAGTATTCCTAAAGTTTTTAATAGCTGTCATACTTTTATGACTTTTGTTATCAGTATTCCACATCACAACATCATGTAAGGTGTTATGAGAACTACACGTCACAGAGGACTTAGAGTTCCCATTTTCCACCCAGAGGGAAAGATAAAACTGCAAGCATGTCCCGAGGCTTCCTCTTTTTGCTGTTCATCTCAGCAGTGGGAGCTTCCTAGCCATCTTGTCTTCAGCTTTAGAGTAAGGCCTTCAGTTTTTGACACTCCTTTTATTTTTAGATTCAATTCCAACTATAATGTATTATATTCTGTTATTCTATGTTCTGATATTCCGATATTTTATTTAGTAAATCAGTTCTCCTCAGATCATTATTTTTAGGCCCATCTCCCTGTCCTTCACCATTCCCCCTTCCCCTTTCCTTGGGTATGGGCTCATGGATCCCCTACCCTATTCATCACAGAACCAGGATGAACCAGTCTATAAACCACTGACATAGCTTCTGCCTGGAAAATAGTTAGCAATCCAGTAAGCCAATTCACTGCTGCTCTTCTGCATCTCAGACTGTCACAAATCTGTTTTGGAGCCCTGGCTTTCTATTTTTAGTGCATTATTGCCTCTTTGAAAACAAAAACAAAAACAAAAACAAATAATAATAATAAAATGAAGTTCCCGTGGCTTTACATTGCAGTTCTCTCATAGCTGCATTAAAATGGTAGCTTCTTTTGGCTCAGATCAGCTTCTTAGGAAGCTAATGCCACAGTGCACGAAATCCAGTCAATGTTATGTAGTTTCACGGCCCACACCCACCAAGAATGTGGGATATTTTGATTTCTGTAGGCTTGTCACGCACAGAACATTTTTGGCCCCAAAAGCCCTAAAATAAGGTCAGCTGAAAACTTCAGGTTATTAGAGAAAGCACACAGCTTTCAGTGCCCATAACACTCCTGCTATGCGATAGCTTTGTGCAATAATGACAATGCTTTGATTAGCAAACTTCCCAGCACAAAACGGAAGCACGCTAGTGAGCAAAGCAGCATTTGCTATTTTCATTCCAGCTATGCAGACATGCTGAAGTAATGGTCCTGGCAACATGTTAGGAAAACATTAGAAACACTTTAGTAAGCAAATAATTTAATTACAGACCTCTCCAAGGCACTTTATATTGTACGACCCCTGACCTTTTATATTGCTGTACCTAAACTCAGCATGGGATTCACACTTCCCATTCCTGTCACAGGATCTCTTCATCTTGTACCATTTAATATAGTGTGCTCCAGGTGTTCTGTGGTGAATGAATAGTTATATTACTACCTGTCAGACGCAATCACACTCTATTCATCATCCGCGGCTGGCTGCGTGAAGCCCTGCTTCCAGCAGGCTCCCTCTCCATTTCCTTGTTCAAACGTCTGCAGTGCTTTCGGCCCATCTGTCAAGCCTGTCATTTAGAGGGAAAACAGTATCAGTGCTTTAAATATATGGAGTTCTCTATTGAAACAGTGCTGTGATTGAACTGTCAGCATTCTCAGTATCACAGACAGTAATTCATGATTGGTCAGAGCTCCATTTAGGTTGCTATTACTACACTGACATTGCCAGGTCACACCAAGAGTTTTTTCCCCTCTGCAGTTGGGTCTATAAATAGCACAATTAACCTTTCAAGAATTACAAAACGTTCTCAGTTCCCCTCCTCCACAAATTCACTCACAGTCTGTGACATTTATAATAATCAAGGGGAAAAATTTCCAGGAAAGGACATTTCTCTCTCCCGAAGTGTATGCCCTGTGTCAGCAAAGAACAAATACTGTAACATCCCTTGTCCTGCCATTCCTCCTGCAATGATCAGCAGGTTGGCCTCCAGTTCCACTGCTCCAGGCTGAAGCATGAACGATTCATCCCATACACTCATGTTCCTGTTTTGTCTTCTCAGATAAAAATTTGAATATGTAACAATATCCAGAAATATAATAATTCTGAAAATCATTTAAAAAAAAAAAGTACTTTTTTAGCCATATGCAGTTACAAGTTTTTTTTTTACAAAAAAGAACCCTTAAGCTTAATTAAAACATGGAACAGAGCAATTCTCTGTGGATCAGAGCTGGTATATATCTCCTTTTGGAGTAGATGACAATGAGAGAGCATGGTTTTTCCATACAACCACGAGATGACTCCATCTGGTGAATACTAATCTCTGTGTAATTTATGTTACCTATTAACTGATATCTCTCTGGAGCTCAAGGCAGCTGAAGCAGCTTGGCTTTCACTCACATCTTTGTAAAACAAAGCAGTGTTGTTAAGCCTACTGAACAGCAGACCAGTTTGCTCTGTTGCTATCCCTGAACAATATAGAACAGCAATTACACAGGTAAACCAGGGCCTAAATCTGGGTTTGCACTCTCACCCACAGCTTATCTCAGCAGCTAGAGCAATGGTCCTGGGGCTTGCACATCTCCTAACACTAACCCATAATCCCTCTGTCTGGGGGCAGCAGTGGACGGCAAAACAGGGCAAGAGAGACTGAGCACTCGGGAGATATATATAGGTTTAGAGAGAAAGAGGTTAGCTCAAGTCACCAGGGGAGCAGAGCAGTGTGGAGAAGAAAGATGAGTGCTCCAGCTGCCTCCTTCAAGCTAAGAACAAAGTCCTAATTTGAACACAACTGTGATGTCTCAATGGACTTGCTGGGTTAAAAGCTTAGGGCTCTAGCCTTGATTACATTTTCAGATGTAGACGTGGTTTTGTCATGATACTTCTCTGGGGAGGTGGTTGGACTTCTATGATTGACACCAAATATACACAACTAAGCTATCTGAACTGAAGTAATTACTGAGATATCCAGTACTCATACTGTGTAAAATCGTATTCGGGGAACCATTCACAACACTGGTGATTTTTTGGGGGGGGAAAAAGGATTGAAAATGCAAAACCTCAATGAAGCTGTGCTTACCAACATTCATCTGCACAGTTTTAAAAATCCAGTATTTTCTGAAGATCAGCTAAGATGAATCACTTACTGAAAAGCCTCACTCCCCTGAAAGCACATTATATAGAGATGTAAAAACCATAATACTGCACACATACTTGAAATATTAGTGACAGTGGAAGACTTGCACAAGACTATATTATTTAGTATCTGCATATGGAAAGGCAGCAGAAAAAAGAGCAAAAAGGTCTTTTTAAGCAATATTATCTTCTTATTACAGGCACAGAGTGAAATTAATTATGTAGTTTCAACCAGACTGAATATTTTGGACTCTGAAAGCAAAGTACAGAGAGGAAATTACTTTCTGTGTTGATAGTGGTTTCCTGAATGTCTCTTTTTTAGTCTTCTTCACCGTGAATGCAACTGTCACAGCTTATTAGAGATACTGAATAAGTATAATTATGAAATAATTTCATCTAGCTTCTCCTTTCTTGGAGAGAGTCGCAAAGTAGAGAGACACAGAACAGAGTCCTTGTTGTTGGTTTTAGCATTTTTAATGAGTACTTCAGTATCTGTCTGCCCTCAGTCTGAAAGCAAAAGTTTTCACATATTATAAAGGCAGAATAAGTGTAAGACTCATCTCATTAACTGTCATACTACCAGGCTGTATGCCACACCATTCAAGTTCCACTGTGTGTTCAGAATTGCTTGATTACATACAATGAAAACAGTCTGACAGGACTTTTCCTTTCAGATAAATATGGTGGCATAAAGAAAGAGGTCATCTTTATGACTCACTCTTGCTTGGCAATGCATTAACTCAAAATGTCAGATGCCTTTTGTTAGTAGTAAAATAAAATTAAAAAAAAATAAAACAATGTGCACTTGAAAAATAAAATGTTTACATTCTAAGAGTATCTTCTGATTTTGTAGACCAACAATTCTTTCCTCCTGTTCTTTGTGTTGGTGTTAAATGGCACAGTACATTCCTGATGTATTATACTACCTCATGTTAATTGTGGTGTGCAAACACTACTTCTCATTGCTAAACCTACTCCATTATTTTTGTGCTGAGAATTCAATAGCTGTTTGTTTCACAGAATATGGAGCTCTACACAGGTTATCAAGACTGGTTATTGCTCTCATCTCCCTCTAAGCCTTCACATTTTGGTTTATTCTTAAACCAAAAACTCACACAAATCTTAGTCAATTCAGCCTACATTCTGAAAGTGTTGCTGCATGAAGTCAAAACAGATTATCCTTACCAAAAGTCTATCACATATTCCTTGCAGAAAATACTTTTCTTTTTTCCTATATATCTTCCTGAACTCAATTTCTAAACAACCTTTTAAAGATTTTAGACAAGAAATACACACATCTAGACACAACACTAAACATCATGCATGTAGATCCCTGCACACAAAATTGTACTGGTTTTGTTGCAAATCAGAACTAGTATTCTTACCTTAACAAAAGTATTGTCTCTCTTTTTCCAAAGGAGAATGACCAAAAAAGGAATAATTAACTGTTCCAGTCAGCTTCACCCTGGTCACTAGAAAACAGCTTGTTCTGGATGCCATCTCCAAGTAATCAAAGAGAAGAAGGTTATCATAGAATCACTGAATCATCAGGCTGAAAAGGACCTCAAAGATCGCCTAGCTCCAACCCCCCTCATGTGTGCAGGGTTGCCACACATCAGATCAGGCTGTCCAGGGCCATATCCAGTCTCACCTTGAATACTCCCAGGGATGAGGTACCTGCAGCGTCTCTGGGCAACTTATTTCCAGTGCGACACCACTCCCTCAGTGAAACTTTTCCCCTGATTTCTAATCTAAATCTCATCCTCTCTTACTTTAAAACCATTTCTTCTTGTCATATCACTATCAGACCATGTAAAAAGTTAGTCCCCCTCTGTTTATAAGCTCTCTTTAAGAATAGAAAGGCTGCTGTCAAGTCATCCCAGAGCCTTCCTTTTTCCAGGCTGGGAGAGGAAATGTGCTACAACTCTCTGACCATCTGAGTGACCCTTCTCTGGACCCACTCCTTGTTCATTACTGGTAAAAATGCAGAGCTAATGGTGGTGACTATGTTGAAAAACAGTGTTTTGTAGTTGAAAATGTGCTCTATCAATTAGTGTTACTGCGCTCTTTGTATCTATGTTAGTTTCCGTGGAAATAAATTCAAGGCACTGTTGAGAAGGACTTAGGGGTTCTGGCTGATGAAAAAATGAACATGAGCCAGCAGTGTGAGCATGGAGCCTGGAAGGCCAATGGTGTCCTGGGTTCCATAAGAAGATGGGTGGTCAGCAGGGCAAGGGAGGGTATTGTTCCCTACTCCTCTACCCTCATGAGGCCCCAGCTGGAGTACTGCATCCAAGTTTGGGGCTCCCAACTCTGAAAAGATGTGAAGCTTTTGGAGAGAGTACAGAGGAGGGCCACAGAACAATCAAAGGGCTAGCGTACCTCTCCTATGGAGACAGACTGATGGAGCTGGGCTTGTTCAGCCTGGAGAAAGCTCCAGGGAGATGCCATTGAGGCCCTCCAATATTTAAAGGGAATTTATAAACATGAGGGAGATCAACTTCTTATATAAGTATATAATTACAGTACAAGGGGCAATGATTTTAAACAAAAGAAGGAGAGATTTAGGTTAGATCTCAGGGGAAAGTTATTTACTGAGATGAGAGAGTGGTGAAATGCTGGTGCAGGCTTCCCAGAGAGGCTGTGGATGCCTCATCCCTTAAGATATTTAAGGCCAGATTGGATGGGGCCCTGGACAACCTAAACTAGTACTCAATCTAGTGACTGGCATTCCTGCTTGTAGCAGGGGGGTTGGAACTTGGTGATCCTTGAGATTCCTTGCAACCCAAAACATCCTGTGATTCAATTCTATCATTCCATGAAAAGCATACGTATCTAGATTAATATCTGGAAAAAGAGCTTGTAATTTATGGAAAACAGATCACAATTTCAATAGTTTCAAATTTCTAGTTTGTTTTTCACAGGTACATTTTTATATTAATAAGAAGACCTGCTGATAAATTTTAAAATCAGCTTTCATTTATGCTCAGGTTTATTTCTAACATAAAACAATAATAACTGAAGAAATCCGAGTAATTCTTATTTGCTCTGAGATTATTTTTTGTCACTTAGAATTTTTTTGAAATTTCCACTATATTTGTGGTGTTTTATTCTTATATAAACAATAAGACTTAATGTTCTTCTTATATCTAATCTGTCAAAAATTGATATATGCTTTAATAAATATTCTCTGTCCTAATAAACATCTCAGTATCAACATTTCAAACCCCGTAGCATAGAAACAGAGGTGACCTAATTCAATTACACTCATGTAGTAAGATTTTAATAAAAAAACATGTAATGTTAGAAATCATATAATGTAACATAAACTATATAATAAAGAAATAGAGTTTATAAAACAAACAGGATGATTCTTATAATGAAAGAAAGTAAAAAGAATCTCATCATAAAAATGAATTAACTAAAATGTCTGTTCCCTGAGGAAGGTAATTATAACACTTTCATGGCCTGAGAGAATGTAGACGGTAATGTGAGGATGAGACCATCATATGAAGATGGTAAGTTTCAGCGTAACCCAAATGTTTCTCAGTAAAATAGAGATACTGAGGGTGGGCAAGGCTAGAGCCATCTCAATAGCTGACTCACTCTCCTGCGGTAATAAAAGCTGGACACACAGATGACTGCAGGAAAACAAGGTTTGCCCATGTTCTTCAATATGTGCCATGGTGGTCTAGGACCTAAGTCATAAAAGTTCACACATTAGCAATTTCTTTAATATTATTTTTAAACAAATGCTTCACCTGTTGATGTAAAAAATCGCTAAGTTGATTTGCACTTGTTGATACCTAATAAACTACAGTGCAACATTCCAAATTTCTGCTCATTATGTATATAATGCTGTGACACTACTCCAGTAGTGCACTGGTACTGTGTTTCCCATTCTTTTAGAAGTATGATACCAGTTTGAGAATTAAAGAGTGCTAATATATTCATACAAGTTAGACCATGCCATTCCAGGTCTAAACAGACCTAGTAGAGTGCTGAGCATTTTGAGGAAGGTCATCCTCCACTGGAACAGGCTACCCATATGGGTTATCGAGTCTCCTTCTCTGGAGGTATTTCCTGTCTGAACACTTTTCTGTGCAACCTATCGCAGAGAACCTGCTTTAGCAGCAGGTCAGAATAGATGAACTCCAGAGGTCCCCTCCCACCTCTATGATTCTGTGTGATTTTTTGATACCCGCAGTTTTGAGGATGAAGAAAGGAGTAGACATTAGAATCCAAACAAAGTGCACCAAAATATAGCCAAGCACATATAAGATTAAAAATTTAATAAATTAAAGTTTTATTCCTTTGCCTTGAGGCCTCACAACAGCAAAAAGCTAAAATCTGAAATGAACCAAGAACGTTAAGAAATTTCAGGCAGTATCATTTCTGGTGTTCGTATTCTTAGAGAACTTTAGTAATATATATTTTTTCAATTTCTTTTTTAAAAATTTCCTCTAAAATAATGTTTTTTCCATAGTCTCTTTCAACCATACCTAGTATGAAAAGAGTTCTCATATCAGTATCACTCTATTAATGACCATATGCAATATTTTTCAATTAAATGAGGAAAAAATGTATCTATATATATATCTCTAAAAAAAGTACACAGCTACAAAGGGAAAGGAAATGACTGCCATAAAAAATTAATTTGTCTTTGTAGCCATGTACCATTGTTTAAGGTCAAGGAATATAAATCATTTTGACAGCAGACATCCTGATTGTGTATTTTATATAATAACTATTTAGTGCAAATGTATGATTTTGAAAAAGAAGATAAGATTCAGATTCATCAGTTATATTTCTCACTCTGAGCTTCCTGGTCCTGCCTTCCCATTCTGTAACCTCAATAAAAGTGAGCATTTAAGCAGTGGAGACACTGTTATTCTGCCGAGCAGATGTGCAGACAGAAGCCACAAGTTTTCATAGGTCTATCAACATGTCATAAGAGTGCTGTCCCAGAAGTCAAAAATACTACTTGAGAAACGTGTTCTGCAGACAAGGTACTGTCTTTGAACAAGCCCAACTGTAATAGCAGGGCCTCCATTCTCTCAGATGCATCTTATTTACAAAAGATAGGAGTCTTGTAATGAAGAGGAAGTATCATGACTCTCAGTTCAGTAGTAATGAGCAATATAAGAAAAGAATGAGGAACAGAACCACAAAGAAATCTGAAGGATAGCAATATGTAACATTCAATTTCTTTGTCAGTATGAAAATTTAGGCTTCTAGCTTACTCATGTTACAAAAGTCAAAAAGACACAAAATTGGTCCACCTCTATTTTCCTACTGTCTTTTACTGGCAAAATGCAAAAAAAAAAAAAAAAAAAAAAAAAAAAAAAAAACAAA
>VXAB01004367.1:0-63271 GCA_013399175.1 Odontophorus gujanensis
CGCCGCGCCGCGCCGAGCGGCCCCCGCCCCGCCGCGCCGGGATGGACGCAGGTGGAGAGCTGCCCCCGAGGGGGTGGTGAGCAGGGCGGGTGAGAAGAACGCGTCTAGCCCCCCCGAAGTCGCCCGCGCGCGCACCCACGCACCCAAATAAAAAAATAGTTAAAGAAGGGAGGAGGCTTCGTGGTGCGTGGGGTGGGCACGGGGCTCAGGGAGAAGGAAGCATCCCCCAAAGGGTGGGTGCGGTGCGGTTTGTGTCGCCCTCAGAGCCTCGGCAGCGCTTCTGCCCGGCCTGGATCGCGAACTGGACCCGCCTGGGGCTGACCCGGCGCTACGAATCGGACAAAGTACAGAAGTGAGATGCAGGGCATGTCCTGTGATACAAAAGGAAAGATGGGAAAGAGAAAGCTGACATGGAGCTTAAACGTGGAAAAGGTTCTTACGGAAAGGATTGCGAGCAATTGTTTTTCACGTCCCTCAAGGGCAAGATAAAAGTAATCCATTTAGTTCTCAGCAAAAAAGAAAAAGAAATAGCTTAAATGTTAAGAAAGCACTTGCAAAGAGTAGGGAGAATTTAGTCTACAAATGCACTGAGCAGACGAGGTGGTGGAATCCCGCAGAGGGAGTTTTTTAAGTACGGGTGAGACAACTGACAGGGAGGATCCAGTAGCACTTTCATATGCAGCTAGAGAGGCAGAGCTCTGCAGGCAGAAATCCTACAAATTGCAGCAACGCGTTCCTTGGCTCTGCTGTGCCACACACATGGTGCGCGCTGCCCAGATGTTCAAATGCAAGTGGGGATCATGCAGCCTGTCACACCTAGCAGCAGTTCCCAGCGTACAGAAAGGTGGACGCCTCACACAATCTTTACCAATGGAGAATGTAAATGTAGATGTTGTGAAACGTGGCAATACAGGTCAGAAAAGTTATTGAAGGTAAATTATTCCTTTTCTTTTGTATTATTTAATTTATTTTTTTTTTTGTGTATGTGTGTGTATGTTGTTTCTCTTCAACGTCTTTCCCTTTTCACTATTGTCAGATTTTTTTCAAGGTTAATAGCATAGTCCCATATGGTCCCACATTAGATGAAAGTCGTCTTATATGTTTAAAATGGTTCTCTCCATTCCTTTGCTCTCTTTCATCTCTGACAGCAGTCTCTTTTGATGGGTGAATCCTTCCCTCACTGTGAAATGGAGTGCATTTTTGTTAACACTCTGACAATTTCAAAATCAGACATCATCTTAAACTCTTATTTCTCACTAGGTTCTTGCCTCATCAAGTTAATAATGAGCAGTGAAAACAGAATGGCCAAAATACTAAAAATTTTAGTGCTCTCCATGTTTTCCATGTTTCTTTTTGTAGGAGGAAAAAAAAACGAATTTTTTCATATAAATTCTGAGTATTTACAGTTTAATTTCTTGTGGATGCCAAAGCAGTGCAGAATACACTACAAGAGGTTTCCACTGAAGTATTATCAAGGAACATGTGATGTTATTTTCATGACAGGTTTCTCCCTGCTCTGTTTGATTAGTGCTGTTTCAGTTAGTGGCCTGCCTTGCTGTCCTGCACATCGCCGATCACATGAAGCCCCACTTGCAGGGCCTTGCATCATGTGCCTTGTTTTCATGAACATCAGCTGAAAGTTAGATGTCTAAAGATAAGAGTGGCAACAATATTCTCCATCCATTTTGCCTATAAATAGCTACGTACGAGTGAGACATAGGTGGACCAGCTTTAACCTTGCTATTTAATTTATTTTTAATAATAACAATGATAATGTTGTCAACCTTTCAAGCATCTCAATGTATTCCACTGAAAGATCTAAGTTCTCTTGTCCATATTCTGCTTGCATCATGGAAGAAAAAGGAAGCTTTTGAAAAGCAGAGGACTCTCTGTTATGTCTTTACTCCTGTCCAAAGTGTATGTGCTTAAGGCAACATGGGTCTTGTCTGCATTTGCAACTGGCCTCACATCTTCCTCTCTTCAGTCGTTAACACATGCTGTGACTGTCAGGAGAGGGAGTGACATCTCATCTCATTACCTGCTTGGAACCAGCTTGCAGTAGGTGAACATGATAGAGAAAGAAGAGAGTTTTGCAAACTGTGCAGAGAATAGACAGAGATTTGTATAAAAATGATAAGCTTGGAGAAATATATGAAACCCTTCTTTGGAAAACTCTCTTCAGTTTGAAATCCTTGAAGTGATTTAACATTTGGGGACCAGCTCCTTCAACAAGTCAATTCCCAAGATTGCTTTTACACATCCATGTTGCTGCTCACTGAGATAAACATTGCAGAGATCAATGATATCGGTGAGATTAAGCTAGTGTCATTGAACAACTGGTGACCTAATGAAGGGCTTGCATTATCTTTGTATCTGAATGAAAATCCATTTGGAAATTAACTAGTGCGATGGTTTTGAGTAAATTATTTGCAGGGCTATGAAAATCTTTTCATTCTAAACCCTTATAGCATAAATAATCTGTGGGATTTTTTTCATCCTCGACACGACATATCCAATGAAGAGAGAGGAAAATGCCCTTCTGATAACAGTCAATCAATGCTAACTTGAATCCCGCCTGATAAATTTGGTGATAATGAGTTATTCTATAAAGACTATACTTTCTGTCTCTAAATTGCAGATTAATAGATCTTTTAGTCTGGAGCACTGCTATTCTGTATAAAGTGGAAGGCCCAGCAAAGCAGAGAGTTCCAGAATTAACTCATCTGTGATTCCTGCAGGCTTTGAGAAATTATGAGAAACATCTATCGATTTGCCAATGCTGTTGTAAAAACTGTCTAATCATTGGCATAAAAGTTTGTTAAACTTCTTTAAAGTGAAAAGTGGTTCCATTTCTGCTTTATGTGTTCATCTGAAACAACACCTCTGAAGCCTGGCTGTTAGGAATGTCATATGACCATGGTGCAGCCATCTGCACTAATTACTCTGGTGTATCTTATTTTAACCTACAAAAGTGTAACTATGAATTTTTCAAGACTCTTTTTTTATTAATTAAAAAAATAGTGTGAAGGTTTCTGGTCGAGCTTGTTGGCACAGCAAGGTGTATCCCTGCTGGAATGGTTTTTTAGAAGGCTGGAGGTTTCTAGATGTCCTATTGCCTTCAGTTTTATTGAACTCCAGCTTTCTGCATCCTCACACTGGAATGTGAGTGCAGAGGACTGGTGTGAGCTGACGGGCATATATATTTAGACTTCATCTCTGTATAGTAGGATTTTAGCATCATCCACACAGTTTAACTGAATAAATCTCTGTTATTTTTAGCAAGAATGACTCTAAAATTAATGCAGATAAAGTGGACCTTATCTCATTCCCCTCAGGAATATGAGCCTTCAAACTGAATGTGTTGGGTCTTATTGGAAGTGGGAAGTATCTCTTATCCCTTTTTAATCCAATTTTGTAAAATGCTCACTAAATCCCATTGTGTTCATGATCTTAAATCAGCATTGCTATCCCAATTAATGAAAGAGTTTTCCAGCATCAAATGTCAAGAGCCTAGATATAATCATAATTGAAGCTTGAAATATGTTCTGTTTTAAAAGACAACTTGTATTATCACATGCATAACACACTATTGTAAAAGCTGTCTTATCAGTATAAGCTTAAGTGGAAAATAAAAGCTCTAATCTTCTTGATAACATTTTTTGTTACTTTATAGCATGCAGTCTTACTGAGAAAAGAGATTTGTCTTTATGAACTGCAAAGCATAGTTCTTGCCTTTATCACTCACTGTTTTACTTGCCTATGCCACAGCTGAGAGCTACAGCTGTATCATTCTTTTGTAGAAGTACTGCAAACTCCATGCAGTAACTTAATTTGAAAGGTCCGAGAGAGGTTTTCATCAGCGCTTATAAATGGTGGCTGTGAGGTGGATGGGGCCAGGCTCTTTTTGGTGGTATCCAGCTGTGGAACAAGGGTGATGGAAACAAACTGGAATGAATGTAGGAAGCTCCGTATCTACATAAGGGAAAAATTCATTACTTTGGGGGTGACAGAGCACAGGAACAGTCTGCCCGTAGAGGTTATGAAGTCTCACTCTATGAAGATATTCAAAACCCACCTAGATGCAACCTGCTGTGGGGAACCTGCTTTAGCAGAGGTTTAGAATTATCTCCAGATTATCTCCAGAGATCTCTTGCAGTCTTTATGATTCTGTGACTGTTTTCTCAAGTATTTTCTTGTCTTATTTCATTTTGTTTCTCAGAAGTTTTTTTGAGTGAGCTTAACATATCAAAACAATTGTAGAGAAATGTCTCTCAGGAAACAGACGAACAGTTTTAAGTGAGAAGAAGGGAGATTTAGATTAGAACTTTAGTGGAAATTTTTTACTCAGGGTGCATTGAGGCACAGGCTGCACAGAGAAGCTATGGATTACCCATCTCTGAAGGTGCTCAAGGCCAGGTTGGATGGGACCCTGGGTGGCCTGAGCTGTTGGATGGCAGCTGCACCCATGTCAGGGGGCTGGAACTGGAGGAGCTTTAAGATCCCTTCCAACTCAAGCCATTCTGTGATTCCATGATTCCATGATTTCATGATTCCGTGGTTTGGTTTCCCTGAAAGCTGCCTTCTTTCCCTTCCAGTTCTCTGTTCTTGCTCATCTTCCCAGTAGTGGCAGCTTTACCTGCAAACCCAAAGAGCCTTTTCCATTCCCCCACTGCCTGCTGTGAACAGGATATTAATTCCTCAGTTGATGGAAATGTGTCCAGGCTGCATATCTTGTGACAGGAACTAACTTTTCTTTGCAGTTCATAAAGAATCCTTCTATGTTCTCTCACATTCCTTAGCTGTATCTGAAATCTAAATAAATGGCTGGAGAGAAGCTCTGTCAGGCGTTTCTCTGAGGTGATTAAAGCCACGTGAGATCCAGATGACACCCTTGGCGTTTTGGTTAAATTTGAGTGTTTTGTATGAATTTGGGGACAAGTAAGAAGCTACATCCACCTGCATGCAGACTTAGGAAGAAGAATAAGACCTATTTGATTGCAAAACTAAGACCCATTTGATGTGTCAAAGTATGTGCTTTGGGGAACAGGGAGGGTGTCGTTTCTGCATTCCCTGCATGGATAGACTGAGAAGCTTGCTTGTTTTATTGCTTGCTTTTTGCATCACTTCTCCAAGTATCTTTATTTACCATATTTTAATGTATCACTATTAAGCTGTGTCTGACTTCATTTGGATCCTTTTGAGCCTTGTCTTTGAGTTTAAAAGGTTTCACTTTGTTTACAACCCCATGCAGTTTAGGGAAATGTGTTGGCTGCCCTTTGCTCACCTTTTCAAGTTCATAACCTGGGCTGTACCTGAGGGCCCAATTCCCTCAGCCCATGCTTCCCTCACATGCCTGACCTTCAGGCCTCAGTTCCAGCAAGAGGAGGCTCATGGGAGCCTCCATCATACCCTAGTGCTGGTCCTGCCAACGTCAATGTGCACACTAAGGTAGATTTGTCAACACTCTACCACTTTGTCTGAAACATGGGTATAAGTGTCTGTCCCTGAAAACAACAGGTATTAGCATCAAAACCTCTCAGGAAAGGCAGTTCTTAAAACAGAAGAGTGCTGGTTCATGTGACTGGCTCAGTATTTCTCACAGACACACCAAGAAGTCTTTCTCCATGTCTGCTTTCTCCACAAAATGGAACAATTTCTGCTGTTTTTTTTTTTTTTTTTCTTTTTTTTTCAGTTCCCAAGACAGTCATGGGCAACCGAGCTTATTAGAAACCAATGTACTTTTCGGTTACCATATTGGTCTATGAGGTGGTGGCATGAATGATCCACAGAGCAAGTAGGTTCTCCATTACCACTCTCTGTTCCACCTCTGCAGCTTTTCTGAATAACTCCTATGAAATTAAAATTCTGTAGGGATATCCCGTAGACACCGTCACTCGTCTGTGCTCAGCCCATAGCAAGGCAGTGCCTTAGTGTCCTCGAGCACAACATATTTATGTTTTCGTTGCAATCTAGCTTCACAGTTCTTGGTAACCAAAGGTCTCTAAGAGATTATTTTCCTATCAGTCTTTTTGTCATTTTCATACAGCTATCTTGTACTGACAGAGGCCTTTGGAGCTTTTTGTCAGCTATGCGTATGTGCCAATGCAGTATATATTATAATGCCCAACCTCCCAGTGCTGATGAATGTGAGGAAAAACATACATGCCACAGGTGGAGTAAGAGGCAGCTGAGGGTGCATACCCATTTGGAAGGTTATGCCCTCCACATCTGTCATCCAGTCCCCAATATTTTTTTTTTTCACCAGGAGAAATGTCTTTCAGCCTTTTTGGTATATATAAGAGTTTTCAAATTGAGATTATTCCATCCTTCAGAATTTCCATGTGCAGCCTGTTATTCAGTGCAAGTGAGCTTTTGCAGGCACTTTTGACCACCTCTTCATTGGCTGTTGGTTGTTCCAATATCCTGGGAAGAATGCCTGGAATTATCACTTGATGAATTTGCATTGTGATGGCTTAGTTTGTTCAGGCTGGATAACCAGAAATAAAAAGTCTGTTCATGAAGATGGTCAGAAATCAAAATGTTATTTGTCACTGTGAGACAGATGTTGTGAAACCTGCTGATATTAATGAAATCATCTAGTTTTAGAAAGCTTGTGAATTTGGACCTTAGGAAGCAGTAAATGGGATGACCACTTCTCCGTTTTTC
Organism: Odontophorus gujanensis; assembly: GCA_013399175.1. Lineage (NCBI taxonomy): Eukaryota > Metazoa > Chordata > Aves > Galliformes > Odontophoridae > Odontophorus > Odontophorus gujanensis. The sequence goes on from VXAB01004367.1 coordinate 6,667, forward strand.
TCCTATTCTGAATTTAAGAAGATTTAGTGGGGCCATATCAGTTTAGTATACTGAAATTCAGTCAAATGAGTTTTAGGATAAATTTACCTATTTTATCTCAGTTCTTTTTTGAAGTCAGTATTGAAATGATGCATTACCCAAGTGTGTAATGGTTATCCAGATGTTCTTGCACATTTTTTTCTGTCTGTGTCTGACATTAACCACATTAGTACAAAAAATATATTTTAAAGACCACATCTGTTTTTTCCTGATATGTTCATCTTGTTGCCCCTTGGATGTTGTTTCTACTCTCAAATTCAAGAACACTGCTGGCAAGCCCCTTATCCTGGTTGGTGTCCTTATATGAAGCCAGATCCCTGCCTGTGTGCAGGTTCCTGTGCTCAAAGGATACTGCCGCCAGGACATGACTGTCAGCACCTGGACCAAAGTGCATTCTCAGACTTCACCAGGTCTTGGTGCTTGCAGCATAGAAGTCCTGCCTTCCCTTCTATCCCTCTTAAACATTGCAGAAATTTTTACCGAATAGCCTCCCTCCCCTAATCCAGGTGCCAAAACACTTTATCAAGTGAGTGTAGAATGCTCTGTCACTGGGGAAGAAACTGATATCACTGGCAGCATGCAGGACTGGTGTGAGACAGGAAAGTGTTTTCGTAAAGCTGATGTTTGGGATTCCATGGGGTTCACTCAGCAATACACAGCACCCTTTGCTTTGTGCTCCTGGTTATAGATGACACAGATGTAAAAGTCAGGTTTTGTTTCACCTCAGGAGCCTGTTACCCTTTCTTGCTGTGGACATGCCTCCCCTGGAAGCCAACTTGAGCAGTTCGTAGTGCGGTTTCTGCCTTTGCCTCCTTTATGTACCACTCCTATGTCATTCAGACCTGTGTTTGTCACATCTGCTTGTGAGAAACTGGCAGCAAAATAGGCTCAAGTGGGTTCTGACCCTTCTGTCCCTCTTTCTGTCCCTGCTGTGGCGCTTCAATTTGCTTGTTCTTTGTTTTGCTGCTACAGTTATTCTGTGGAACCACAGAAGAGGTTATTTTTTTGCCCTTAATCTAGTCCATGATCTGTTTTGCTGTGTGGCTTTTGCAAACAGTTCTGCTGCCAGAGTGAGGGAGTACAAATGATGAGAACAAGCAGTGAGGAGCAACCTGAGCTGGCTTGCTGCCAGAGCTAGCTCCACATAGGGGTAAACCCTTTTTATTCCACAGGAGTGAGTCTGTTAATACCAAAGGAAATACCACAGTGTCTCTGTCTAAGGTCAGGTTTAAAGGTACTTAAAGGTGACTTCCCCATTTCTGATGGATGCCCGAGCAGCCAAGGCACTTAGCAGGGCCAAGCCCTCCTCCTCAGTCTGTGTCTCTTGTTTTTCTTGGAGCTATCTCCCCTGCTGCACATCAGTTGGTCAATTGTACTGTGCCCAGTCCAGGCTGCTGTCATCTGGATTTATTCTTATTTTGAATGTTACATTAAATGTAGGTGCAATCTGTGAAGTAAGAGGTCCCTGCTGTCATCAACTCCTCCATGTAGACCGCATATGGTCCTTTATTAACACAGATGTCAGCCCAGGAGCCTCAGAGAGGAGAGATCTCCCCCCCCCCCCCNGGGGCCCCAGAGAGGAGAGAGCCCCCCCCCCCCCCCCAGCTTATGCCTGAGTTCATGTGTCAGAAATAGGATCATTTGTTTGGGGTCTTGGGGTTGAAATAAGGGTAGCGATTAGGATGTGGTGGTAAATGTCCACTCATTAGTCTATGATGACGTGCACAGGATTTATGGCAGTGACAAGAAGTCAAATAACATGGTAGGATAGCTCCTTTCAAAGACAAATTTAACAGGTGCTGTTTGCTAAATGTGAGTCAGGGAATCAACCTGGGGTTAAATCTTGGGGCATTTCATACGTGGAACCTTGATGCCGTGTTAATAATTCTCACTGTGCAACCACTGTACAGCTGATAAGCAGAAATGTGCAGAAAATGTGGTAAACAATATTTAGAATTCCTCTTTCATCTTCTTTCACAGATGTTTTCTTAGATTCTCTAACATGATCATATGATGAAAAATGTGTCATTTTGACCTCTGAAAGCCTGGAAGAACACTAGCATCTCAAGTTCCTTTCCAAACACTTCAGAAATCCTTCCACAAACAAATACTGGAGATGTCCAGAGCTAGCAACACCCCTCATTCCCTGTTTTAATAGTTGGCTGATACTATCTGCCCTGGTAAAATAGAAAGGTGCAGCCTATGTCCAGAGCAATATCAGGGACCTGGATCAGCATGTCAAATGCCCATTTGTTTTGTATTCATGTCATACTGCTGTGTGGTCAGTTAGACTGAATTCCCCTTGCAAATAACCAGAAGAGGACGAGGTTCACTTGGGTCTCAGCTAGAGAGTCTCTGTATCTAATGCAGAAATGCAGGTACTTCTGGGATGATGATTACACAAGCTAAATCAGGGAACAAATCATCCTCCAGAGATGTCTTTCTTCTCAGAGGGAATTAAATAACTGGTTTTGATAATACCCCACTTGTAGGGAGGCTGAAATGAGATGGAAGTTGCATATGTTGTTCAGTCTCAAGAGTTGACAATCATTTCCTTTCAGTGTCTAAGAGGACACCTAAAGGGCTTCCTCTGTGTATAAATATGAAATGGTGCTTACAAAATATTTAGATATGGATTCATTGCAAGCACAGTTTTATCCAAGTCTTGCACCAGTACCAGCTGCATGGTCTTCATAACATTTCACAGCTTTCAGCTGTGGATGGCACTGCCTTCTGCAGCTTTGCAGGTCCCCTTGCTCAGTGGGACATGAAAAGGGCCTTGCACTTGCCATATGGCACTGGGATTTGGGAGAACCCAGCACTGCCTAACTGGAGAACATAGCACAAAGACTGTGGGTGGCAGATGTTCTTTCATGCCATTTCCACAAATGCCCCATATGACAATTTCTGACCACTGCCTCTGATAAAGTTTTCAGTTTTCAGCAAGACCCTGATCCCACACAGACTTTAATTTCCTTCTACTGAAGATGTCTAAGATAAATTTCAGCTTCTCTTTCACAGGAATTATAACGGAGGAAGCAGGCTTAGGGGATGTTCTTTCCATCTCATCTGCACTGAATAACCTATGGCAAACGGTCCATAGAGTTCCCCAGCTGTTTGCCCTTTGAGATAGGAGAACAGGAGGATATGGAGATTGCTCCCCTAGCAGTTAGAAGGACCTTTCCTGCAGCTACAGCAAGGGTCTGGCCTCAGAAAGCTCTGCACAACAGGCAGGCAGCATTAAATGTTTCAAAATCAGTTTCTTCGTGGCACTGGCTGTTGACTATGCTCCGGCATACCCCAAAGAACCCATAATGGCCGGCTTGATGCTCCTTGTGCCTTGTCAGTGTGGTCAGCCTTGTAGGGGATGTTACCAGAAAGCTGTCCCCTTGGCTCTATGGTCTGTTTATGTGTTGCTACATTAAGTAGTATTGTAAGTAAAACTGTCTTGGTAATGTAACTTTTGAGCATGAATTGCTGGTATACATCAGTATATTCTCAGGTATAGTTTTCTAAAATTCTCAACCTATACGCTTTGTTTTCCCAGACAACTTTAATTCATATTCACAGCCTATGTTTTCCACAGACAACTTTAATTTATATTCATTTATAACCTTCTTGATTGAATGCAGCTGGGTAAAAAGGAAAATGTTTGCTAACTCCTTTTTAGTCAAAAAATGCAACAGATACAAGAGGTATTTCAATTTTAACAAGCAAGTGTATCTTTAGAGGGCATCTTTTTGTTAAGCAAATTATTATAGATTTCTCCCAATCTATAAAAGAGCAGTTTTACTGTTCTTCTGATTCTCTTTTACTTTTATGATAATCTAAACATTTATAAGAAAAGATACCGTTTAGATGTTCAAAATAGAATCATATTTTTGGACCATGACATCAGTTTTTATGCCATTTCATTCTATTTTGAGCTACAATTAAAAACTCTTTTTTAAACAAACTGTATCTAATTTCTGTGCTAAATCAAACCAGGCAGCAGGGAATATTTTTTCTTTTAACTAGAATGTCATTAGAGTCAAGACATGCAAGTACAATGCAGAATTGTAAGACATCTTTTCAAGAAATGAATTCACTGCAAAGTCTTCATCTACCCCAGAAGTGGCTTCTGTTTGGCAGAAATGTGCCTGAAAAACCCAACTTTTGCATCAAAATAGATGATTTCCCAATGGAGCTTATTCAATTTTTCTGAACAAAGCTGGAATACCAAAAACAATTTTGCTAGCCTAGCAGCATTTGCTAGAATGATTGTACTACTGAGAGTTGCATGTTATTGACCACTCCTTCACAATTACCATTACGATTAAAATTTTGGACTCAGATAAACACAGCGATTAGGAGCCTAAACCAACAGAATTATCACAGAAGTCATAGTTCATTTATACACATGGAAAAAGTATGCAGAAAATGGGCAACAGTATGTTTTTCCTTTTAGAATATTAAGTTTGTAGGTAGACTGATGTTCCAGTTGTTTTTGCAAAACTACGTGCTGGGCCTAAACTCCTTTACAGTATGCCTTTACTGGTCTACACATTGCATGTATATAACTTTCCTTCAGATACCTCGTTGTTCTCTGAGAACACAGCCTGTGGCAAAATTGTAGTTTTGAAAAGCAACTTCTTGGGTTTCCTAGACAGAGAAACAACATATGACCAGTGTCTCTTGCTGTAAACAACACTGCAGTTTTCCCACTCGGCTAGCATAGAATGCCAAAACTCATTTAGCTATATAGCATTTAGCTAAAAACCCTTCCAAAATTGTTTGTGCAAGATTTCTCAGCCACTGATAACCCAAGTCAAAAAATCATCCACTGTGAAAGTACTGTCCTCAGAATGATGCTAAGATATGAGGGTCCACAAACAAAGTTCAGTGCTGAATTCCTCCCCCGCAAGTTATTAAGGAAATGAAGCATTACCTATGACCCAGGGGAAGTCTACAGTATCTGGGACTTTGATGTCTCTGGCAGTAGTCAGCACTGATTAAAGAATGCATATGAACTAAATGAGAGGCACGTGGTTGTGCTTGGTTAGCTATAGAAGGAGTTAGATATTTAGAGCCTAAAATTAAGCTTTAGATCTCTGCCTTCAACATGAGCCGTGACTCAACGGGAAGGCTTACAGGATCATTCAGCTCCCTCTTACATTACTGCAGGTTTTGCAGAATGTGGGGTCTCTGCAGCTCCTGCTGCCAAAATGTGTCTTCCCAGGTCTGTCTTGGGTTGCTGGGCACACCAAGGGCTGACCCATACCTGGGACGAAGGCCTGACTTTGATTAGACAAACACAGGTATAAGCAATCTGATCACAAAGATATCTCATTCTTGCCCCTAAAAGTTACTGTGTTGTAGTCACCAGCAACCAGCGTCAAAATCAGTGTCATCATTAATAACTGTCAAAAACTAGAAGAGATGATGGCTTTACCCAGGTTATTACATCTGCTGAGAAATAAGAACAGGTCTGTGAGCATGCAGGATGGGATGCTCCTGAGAACTGAATGGGAGGAACTGCTCCCCAGAGTGCCTTGTGGTGTACATTCAACTCAGAGAAAGTAACTTGTCCTGTTTGCAATATTCCTAGCAAATCTACATCTCTCCTAACCCTAGGAAAATTTTCCCAGGCACACATGAATTGCCTGCTTTGTTTGACCTGTTTCTTATCCTTTAAGCAGAGGAAATGTCACCCATTTGATTTTTGGTCTCTTTCATCTGATGATTTGTTGGTTTTTTTTCAGGATTTTTTTTTTTTTTTGCTTCTCCATCATAAACAAGATTTTCCTAATTATTTCTGATCTAACCCTTTAAAAGTTTCATGTGATGATGACACAGTAAGGAAATGAAAAAAAGGAAGATATATTTGTGAATTGATCTGGTCACCCCCAGGCTTTGAAGTGGGAAGAATTTAGGTTCAGGTGATCCATTTCTGAAGCGAATGTTTCAGCCATATATCTAGGGCCCCTATTAGCAAAGGGACAATCTGTCATAGACTCAGCCTAGATGAGACGCTTTGTTCTGTGAGGAAAGAGCTGTAAACACAGGAGGTGACTATTAAATTGAGGGATGGAAAACACCACTAAAAATAATCATTAGCAGAAAGAGAATTGCATTTTTTTTAATGCAAAAGGGAAAAAGGGAGATTTTGTTTTATTGATATCAGCAAGATAAAATAAAAAACAAAGCCAAAAAACAAAACAAAACAGCTATTAAGTCTCCAGATAAATATATTTCCTTGTTACACGTGATGTGTAATTCCGTGGAAACAAACACATAGACATAAACTGCAGAGTGCTTGGGGGCATTGTTAACTTATCAGCATAGGAAAAAGGGAAAGTAAGTATAAATGTCGCAGAAGCTATAACCAAAATTAAAAGAGCATGCATGGTGTTTAAATCTTACGGATAATGTGCTGAAGATTAAGTTGCATGCTAATAACTTGGTGCACATTTTAAAGTGACAACACACAAATCAGCTGAAAGAAACAAGGGATAATTTAATAATATGATATACATTATGTTTATATCAATATAATATATATGAAGCTGTTGAGATTCCTGCTCACATTTTTAGGATATTGTTTAGTAAGAAGCTATGGCATTAGCCACATTTTTATAAGTTGCAAACAAAAGCCAAGGCCGCAGTTGCATGTGAGAAGGATTTAACCTCTGTAAAATCTCGCTGGGCACATTAGACAGACAAAGTTTACTAAAACTGATGTCAGATTATAGAAATAATGATTCTAGCAGATCCTCTTCTGGCTGATGTACTTTGGCAGCATTATTTCATTGTTAATATCATGGGATGGAGTTGCAGGAGCTCCCCCATGAGAATCCCATGCAACCTCAAGTATTAGCAAAAACAGCTGAGTTTCTGCCAGGAATAGTGACCCTGCAAAGAGCTGCTGTGAGCTCATTCAAGCCTGAAAAGTAGTGCTGTGCTGTAAATGAGCCACTGTCATCTGTCCTCACCTCTCGCACTGCTGCTGTAGTGCTAGAAGAAAGGAAGCAAGTAACCACATGTATTCCTCCAGGTGAAATAGAGGAGCCTGTGGGCAGGTGTATTACTTGAATCCCATTTATTCAAGTGAATTGGATTTTTATGGGGTCATTTTAAAGAACAGGACTGCAGCCAGTGACAGGAGCATAGGTCCATATGTGAAAGGGCAGCAGTAATGACCTCCTGCATGTAAACTGCACAGGCTCTTTCCTCACTTTTCTATTAACTCCTGCACCACAAAGGCCGCTTTTGGGGGGAATTTCTGTAATTCCTGGATAGAAGTTGGAGAGGTGAGACCCCTTCCAACAGCCCCTGTCAGAGCTCAGTGCAGGTCACTCCATGTAGTGCTGCACAAGGCTGGCCCTGGACCACCAAGCCCTGAAAGCAAGACAGCAAGCCCTCAGCCCAGTATTCATTCCAACAGAAACGAGGGCCTGAGGGGAGTCTGGTTAGCTTCCAGGTTGCTACATTTTCCTGCTTATTAAGCTGTCTTACATCTGGGGCTGGTGCATTCCGCAGAATGTATTTTCTGATGAAAAAGAAATATATATATATATATAAAGAAAAGTGAACCTTTGGATTCAGATGTACAATATTTTATTAACTTTCCCTCTGCATATGTTGTGTGTCTCTGGCAGATGTAGTTTTGGAGGAAATCTTTCTAATGTGGTTTTGCAGAGCGCTTTTTACAAGCAACACTAAAATAATAAGACTTTCAATTAAAGAAAAGTGATTGTGAAGGAAAAGGTGAGAGAAGAGTGAAATTGCTGCAACATTAAAAATGTTTCCAACAATTACCAGCAGTTTTCCAATGCCTCTAAGTGTTGCAGTATGAATTATGTCTTCAAGGAGTTCCTGAAGCCTTCTCAATACAGATTTTCAGATATATTTGTTTATGACTGTGGCTTACTGCATAATGCAAATAATGTAGCAATATAGAAAGCGTGAAGCATGACAGAAAAAATACGATTAATGTCAAGCTTACAGATCCTGTGTCTGCATGATGTGTCCTCAAAGCGCCCTTCGTCTCTGAGTTACACATTTAAAATCAGGAAAACATTGCCTAATTTTTCATTACCTTTTAACGTTCAGCAGTGCTTAATAGGAATGAAGTTTTGCAAACATTTTCTCATAGAGATCAAAACTCGCTTGTGGAACTTGATAGCTTTTCTTCTGTGGCTCTTAATTCTTTTGATAAACATGCAGCTGAGGAAAACATGGTTAGTTGTGATTTGAATTAAAACAACAACATTTGATAGAGCACCTTACAGTGTCTCAGTCTCAAAAGGAATCCAGATTGACTTGGACATAAAGATTGCTATGCAAATGGCAAACTGAAAGCCTACAGCATAACCAAACTGGACATTTATAATGTTTTCGCAACCAAAAAGCCTTTCCTCTTCCATGGGGAGAGCTTTCCAAAACAATCATTCCTTGTTTGTAGGTCTGAAGTTCTGACACAAGAACTCAAGGCTTTTCTAAAACTTACAGACTCCGTAAGTGTTCTATACAAGCAGTTGCAATATGGTTAGCTATTCAGCCAAGTTGACGCTGGCTGACCTTTTGGGAGATCTAGTCTTACTGGGATTCTATTATTTGGAACATCTTCAGGTCTCTGATTGACACATGCCTTATATTCATTCATTTTTCTTGCCATCTCAAGATCCTCTACATCAGATTAGTCTACTTGATTCTCTGTGAACAATTGTTAATATAATTTATGATAAGTATAAGTAAATAAATAAAGGATATGCACAGAGTGCCAAGTTTTTAGTCACATTCTTCTCTGTTTTTGTCTACATGTCTGAAAAGGAAATCTAATTTTCAAAGGAAGGACCTTTCTTGCTACCCCCTTTGAAGTATGTTAAAGATACTTTAGAAATGCAGGTATTATTAATCACTGTTATGTCACTATACTGCTGAGCATTTTCTAGATCTCCAGAGCCTGTGGCAATAAGGCTTGTATATTCTTCCAGTAACAATTATACTTCCAGACATATATGGCTGTGTAGTTAAGTGCATTTCATTGTGAACATATGTCAAATTAGACATGTATTTTTCAGACATAGTTGTTTTGAACAACAACATATTGCAGTGCAGCAATTGTGGTTTAAGTGAATAAAAGAGAGATTCCTCACCATTTAAATATTTGAAGAATTACTGCATTCCTTCTGTTGTGTAAATAAACAAAGCAGGAGGTCACAAGAGTGGTCAGCACTCCAGGCTGGTACTGTTGAGTTACAACAGTGCAAGTCTTCCCAGTGCCAGGTAAAGGGCAAGTTGCTTCTAATAAAGGTGCAATGATTGATGCTAGCTACTTGCAATTAAGGAGGTTTATTTAGAGGAAGAGGCTCATCACTTTGTCTGTAGAAGTGAGAAAACAAACACTGTGCTCCTATACAAGTGTCCTCCCAGAAAAAAAAAGAGGAGAAACTAAGCTAAAGGAACAATACCTTTGGCCTTGTATTGTAAAGCACAGAGGCCAAAGAGGTCGACCACTCCTGAAACTTGGGACTGACCCTTTGACCTCCAGAAACAATTCAGAGTTTTTAGCACATCTGAGGGCTCACCATTCAGATATGTGATGTGTGATGTGGAAGGACATCAAATGATGTGAAGCATCATGTGCCCCTCAGCCCACCTGAAGACTTCACTGTAAGCCAAGGTGCACTGCTCCTGTTATGGATAATGCTCAGAAATGTCTCAGGAATTAGGGAGAGTTTTCTGTGACAGGGTAATTTTTGAATGTGGATAAATGTTTACTAGTACCTCTGTTTGAAATTTGTTAAACAATGAAATTATAACCATCTATGAGAGAAGTTACCAATGTTTTACCTCTGATTTTGTCATGAATGAGAGTTGTTGGGATCAAGATCAAGTAAATTTGCAACCTTATGTTCTTGTTTTTCCTAATATCTTTGATAAAAAGCTTGGAAAAAAGGCATATCTTTCTGAAGACGGATTTTTCCATGGATCTAGCATTTATCAGAAGGGACTTATTACACAGATGCCATTTAATGATGATCTGTGGACTTGCCAGCTTGGTGAGGGCACTGTCACTTTAGCTGTGCCGGCACCCAGAGCTGGCGAGACATAACCCTGATCTCTCAGAGATCATTCAGCCCATCTGCTAGGCTATTCATGGTCTCATTCACTCAGATGCAGCCCAGGCTATGCTGCCAGGGCTCAGCCACCTCCATCAAACAGTGTGAGTGATGGCAGCTTCGCTGGAGGAGAAACTTTCTCTCATGAGATGTGGCAAAATCATTGCTTATTTGTTCTTGCCCCTTTCCCACAGCCATTTTGTGATGTTAAATTTTAGGTCTCTTCACAAACACCTTCAGTCACAACTCTAATTGTGACTAGAGTCTATGGATCTTAAGCTCTGTAATGAACAGCCTCTTTATGCTATAATGGCATGTGGTTGAGTAACTTGCAAATGTGGACAACAAAAGCATTACTCCTTTATTACAGGTGATAAATATAATTCACCCCGAAAAAAAAAAAAAGAAAAAAAAAGAAAAAAAAAGGCTTATCCACTGTGGAAGCTCAATAATGCTTACTGTCATCCGAATTCAGTTGTCAGACCCAGACATTTACCCATTCCTAATCAGTAACACCTACAGCAGGTTCTGTACTGAAAATCTTTACCTATGTCTAACACTGTAACTGCCATTTTCAACCACCAAATGAGAAGTTGACTTTGCTGGCTCTGTCTCAGTACTTCGTTGCTGAGATACTTCACCAATACCACCAGAGAGATGCTCACCTCCCACTCCAGCCAGCCCTTCACCCACATGTGAGGGTCTGCCTATGACCCAGAATTTCTATCCTGGTCATAAACTATTTTCTTACCCTATACATTTCCATGAAAAATTTCCATGCTTATGAATCTGCATTTTCTCATGAGAAACTGCTCCACCAAAGGATTCCCTATCAGCTGTAGTTATGTTCAACTTCAAAGGAAAATGCTATGGCATGACCTGCATGCTGGGAAATTTTTAAGTCAGATATCTTGTCTTGAATATTAAAAGGAGCTATTTTTTGGTTTTGTATGCAACACATAGTTGCATTAGGTATTTGAAATAAAACCACATTAAATTAAAATATCATTGTCAGTATGCAACTTTTATCGTTATCTGAACTGTGACCCAGAATGGTCATAATTTTTTTTTTCTCATTGTAAAATGTGGTGTCAACAAAGTATTGGCTGTCTATAATGATACTTAAACCCATATACTTACTGAACTCTTCTTACTTGCTTGCAAATAAGGCATTGCATGTAGGGGGTGTTAGCAATTGAAATGCCAGCTTGCACATGTATTTGGGCAAGGCCAGGGCAGAAGCTATTTGGCTCTGTCTGGAAATCTGAATATGTCTCTTGCTCTGGATATGTACTGGCTCCTAACTGATGTTGCAAACAGGGGCATGGCCAGTGTGACTGGAGAGACAAAGACAACATATTTATGTTGTTAAACATAAAATGTTGATTTTACACTCAGGAGTAAAATATACCTATCAAGGCAAGTGGGAAGAGAGGGTGGAAACCCACCACCATTAATTAGGTTAGAGGACAGTGAGATATCCCCTCAAGATCAAGTCAGTCTTTTTCCAATTTGCATTTAAGTGACATTTGAAATTGTTCATCTCTGCCTGCTCAGAGTCACAGTGTCAGTGGTACGTATGGAGACAGCAGAGAGAGATCAGTCTTTGGGTCACAGAGTTTGGGGACAAGGTGTGTTAGGGCCTTGACTCTCCTATGGCTTATTTTCATGGAAGATGTCAGTACAATAGTTGTTGTAACAGAATGACAAAAGTAAAGTGGGCTCTCCTCTTCCAGGGAAAGGTCATTACCCATTGTGAGATAAGGATTAGCATCCCTCACTGTCAGAGCTCACATTTGACTGTGATGACCTGAAACCCCCCCGCTTCTCCAAGCAGTTGTTCATGGCTCCCTTCAGCTTCAGGCACACATCCATTTCACATTCATAGGATTTTCTTTCAGCTTTCACAGCAAAAAGCTTATTTTTTTCCATAAAAATGAAAGACAAGCTCGATTTTAAGATGCATGTATACGCTGTAGATCAGTGTATTATCCCAGTCTAAGCTCTCAGATATAGTGCTAATCCTTCTACTGAACTAGAACTGATAAAGCTTTGGTCCAGTATATGTATACATTTATATTACTTTATATGTGGTGATACTGCAGCTCTATGTGTGGACTGTCACTCTAAGCATGAAGCCAGAGTAAGTTAAACAGCAGCTACAATGAGAAGCATCTAAAATCACCAGGTCTGGGGAACTGCACCTGTGATTTTTAAGACAGCTGACTGAAGAGAAATGGGGGGCAGAAATAGTGATTTTCAGAGTGCTGGAAAACTTCCAGTTGTTTCCACAAGACTGGAAGAAAGTGAATGATGTGTCAGTATTTTAAAAACTTGTAGAAGGAAGCTTAGATGTTACAAGTGTATCAGCACTATTTAGAAGCAAAACAAATTGTTGGAGTATAGGACTTGTTTTTTAAGGAAAGAAATAAAACTGATTCCAAACCAAATAAGTTTATGGAAAACGAATCTGTCAAACTTAAGTTATGACTTTGTGAAACAAGACTACTGAGCATTGCTGTGTACTTAGACTGTATGGCTATTCTTATGATCCAATATCACACAAGCAGCTTTTTATCTTTTGTTGAAGTTGTTTCAGTTTTTTTTTCCTTTTTGAGATTCTTATAGTAGTGAAGGTGTGAATGATAACTTATAGGTTATTATTGTTTTTGTGGCTCTATGTGTTCATCATTAGGTATGGCATGAATGCTAGGTTACTGATATAAGACAAGAGTTTCATCTCAACCCCCAAAAGCAGGCATCATAGACCTGGTACCTACTCACTGAAATCCCCAGTTAGATTAAACACATCTTTAAAACACACACGAATTCAAATACTCAATTATGAAAATCACTTAAAATAAAGGGAGAAGATGTGCTACTATTACTTTTCCAGAAACTATCAAGCTTTAGATATTTTATGTTCAGACTGAAGCTGAAAAAAGTACGCATTCAAATTGCTTAGCCAAAACATATGTAAGTAGTTCTTAGGTTCAAAAATGACTAAATGCTTCTGACAAAACCTTCTCTCATTTGCTAGCAGTTTTGAAACACAGGAAAGTTATGTATTGCACACCCGTGTAAATGTTTCATAGAATAAACAAGACAAAAACCAGTGATAGGAGGATGCTGATGGCTTTGATTGCTGCTGAGTAGCTGAAGTAATGCAAACTTACATATACTGTTTCAACAGATGAATGAAGGGCAGGGGCAGGTAAATTCACCAATAAGCTTTTGTTTGGGGTGTTCTTTCTCATATATTCTCTCTTAAATAACCAGACTGTGGCCTTGTGCTCCAAAATAAATACAAGTTAGTCATCTACTGCACATCAGTAATGTGCACCAGATGTTTGAAAGCTGTGAATACATTTAAAATGCCATTTTACAGTATCTGATTATTAAAAAGGATGGAAATTTTGGGCTCCATGCAGAAAGCTGCAATGGCTGCCTTATCTATGAGGGACTCATTTAATTTGTGGCAGAATGGCTGCATTTCCTTACTGTCAGAGAAGGCGGAGGAGATTATTGCAGTCACACTGGTACTGAAGGGGAAGGGAGTAAGCCTGCATGTGCATTCATAGAGATGTAGGGTCATCAGACCTTCAAATTAAGTAATGGTGAAAGAGACCATGTTCAAATCCTGTATAGACATTCCCATGTGAAAGAAAATTGGTCTTATTTCTTGTTAATTTAATACACTGGCAGATGGAGCAGCCAGCTCTCCACCTGAAAGCTTGCACTAGCTAAAGCCTGTGATTCCGAGTGTGGGTAACCCCATGAAAAATAACCACAGTCTAAAGAACAGGAAAAATCAGATAATCACATTGTAAAAAGTTGTTGTTCCTTGACTGAGAGTTGCCACAGTGAATGGAGGAAATGTGGAGCTGATTCCATTTTCCACAGGCCTGGAAAGCCCAGGTTTAGGGTGGTTGCATCCCCAGTTCTCTATCCACTGCCTACTGCCATCTATCCCCACCAAGGGGGTCCACATCTGAGGTCCATGAAGATACTTGAGCACCTACTTCATATTGACTTGCATGGATGTCGCTGGAGATTGTAGATGAAGCCAAACCACTGTGGATAACCCCTTACTTATGCCAAGGAGTGATCACTTAGTTTACCTGTACTGTAACAGACAGGATAAATGTACTAGCCAACTTCAGTAACGCTCAGCTTATTCTGGAAGAAGGAGGACTTTTGCGAGGGTGGCATATATTATCACAGGACTCCTGGGGAATGGTGGATTCCCCATCCCTGGAGGCTTTAAAGAAAAAGCTAGATGTGGCACTGAATGACATGATTTAGCAGTATGGTGGTGATGGGTTGACGGATGGGCTAGATGATCTTAGTGGTCTTTCCAATTTTAATGATTCTATGATGGTATTATGGTGCCATAATTTCTTCATTGAGATGTACTCAGATCCAGTTCAGGGTGGCCTTTTGAGTTGAACTTCTCAGTTTAGCATGGTTTCTGCAGCAGTGTTGGAGAGCACAAGCTGGTTTCTTCTGGGACAGAGCACACCCATATAGAATGGACCAGATCAGAGCTAGTCTGAAGTAAAATCTCCATAACTGTCTGTGTTATGAATGTCAGGTCTTCTGCACCAAAACTGGTTTGCTTTGCACTTCACCTATATTGCACTGCATTGTTGCTGCTGCAAGTATTTCCTATGGTCCCACACTAGTTAGATGTGCTTGTCTTATCTAAAGGTTTCTGTGTAAAATATTAGAGTTTCTGTCTTACAGCTGTAACTGAAATACCTGCATATTCACATAGGTTAGTTACTATGGATGAAAAGCATCCCAAAGTAAAATAAGAGATATAGGAGGAAGCAATGGAACATCACAAAGCATTCCTCAGAGAGAAGTCTTGAGTCACAGTGCATGGAGTGCTTTCTGCGGGATGGCTTATTCCTCCCCAAAGTTCCCAGCATCTGTGACTAGAAGCAATGATTTCCTAATGTGACTAAGGAACTGGTTAGGTAGGTGGGAAATATAAAATTCCAATTCTTCCTCATCAGGAAAATGGAATTTTACATTGAAAATTTTTTCAAATATTGGCTCCTTCAAAACACAGCAATATCTTTTGGGACAGCTCTAAGTTTGATAACGCTCATGAGATTTCCAATTTTTTTTTTATAAGTTTTCAGCCTATGATCAGTTTAGTGCTTAAAATCTGGAAGAATTTTTAACCACAAAGCCTAGCATGACTTCCATTTTGCTTATGCGTAACTCTTTCTGGGAACAGGATTTATGTTAAAAGAAAACACAGAAGGTCTTCTCTAAGTGCTACGGTTTACTACAACTGTCACAAAGTAAATATATGGAATTTTTTTTTTAAGACCAGAAGAATGCGAATTTAGATCCAGAGGTGAAACAGAAATGGAGAACAATATTGATAATTTTTATTCCCCTCGTAAGCTAAAAAATGAGTTTTTTTAATTTGCACATTTTAACTTTCTTGTTTAAGAAAAAAAATCAATTGAAAAACAGAGAGAATGTGATGTGCTTGCAGTGTGACAGAGCTAGCTAAAATCTAGATGCATAAATGCAGAAGTAGATGTAGAAATTTGCCAGTTAGGAAAAGCTAATTGGTAGAAACCTGTAAGGATATTCATGTGACATTCGCATTCACCTACATTTTATTAGTTAATAGATACGTCATGAAAATTCATATTAAAAGAGAGTAATGAAAATCCCAAGCTGTCATTTCTGATTCTGTAGCCTACCTTTCAGCAGCCAGGATTTTGCACATGGACTGTTCCCTTGGCAGGCACAGAAACCTTTTCTGTTATATTTTCTCTTTCGCCTGCTTGCTGCTTCCTGTCTGCATGTGATGATGAGATGTCATTTCAGCACGCAGTGCTGAGACGTCTGACAACAGCCACCAAACCGCCTGAGTCTCAGCTGCTTTTACTGCCAGCACTGGGACACCTTGAATATGAAGACGTTCAACCTGTGGCGTAACACAGAAAAATATCAGTCTGGTTGCTGGAGGTGTGGAAAAGCTCTGTGCTTGACTTGGAGAATGAGCCAGCTAAGGCTGCCCATGAAGCTGTGCGGATGCCAGAAAGCACATAGGTGCAAGGTCTTCCCACTGCAATATGAAGAAGTCAGAGAGGGCTCTGGGGTCATGCAAGGCTGGGGTGGTCTGACATGGGAAGTGGGGTTGCTCTTATCTGGCAGACCATGAAAGAAGACTTTCATAAGATTCCGTGTTCTGTGCCCATGCAACTTGATAGGAAAATGCTACATTTGAAAATGCTCTTTAGAATTTCATGCTATGGGCAAAAGTCTCCTTTGGAAAAAGTTGTGCTGACTGGCACTGCTTAATTAACGTAATGATTTTTGATCATTTCATTAACTTATGATATTTATTTGCAGTATACTGAATCATCTAGTGGTGTTTTTTCATCTGTAGCATTGACCAGTACAGGAAGGTAACTCAAGTGCCTCGCCTCTGCCCAGCAATGTCAGCAGCCTCTAAGATGCTTTGCCTGAAACATTTCTGCAGACACATTTTGAAGACCACCAAACCTAAGGAACTCTTACTTCCTGTAGCAATGTCTTCCAGCATTTCATCGCAGAGAACAGTTTTCCTGTTGCCCAACATGAATTGCTATTGTTGCAGTTTAGCCCCCTAAACCTTCTTACCTTGTCCACCAGGGATGAGAGAAAAAGTTTACTGTCCTCCTTACATACCTGAAGACAGTTATTATGTCTCCCTTCTATTTTCTCTTATTGAGGCAACTATGACAATAGCAATGTTCTTTGAAGTTTGTAATCAATAGAGACAGAAAGAAAAATCAATCAGATTGACTTCTTGTGGGAAGTGAGTTCTTTGGCCTACTTTGTAACAATGAGATTTCCTGACTGACCAGAGTGTTGCTTGGGGGACAGAGAGATGGAAGTTGTTCTGAACTGAGAAAATTAGGAAGGAAGTGAACACTGGTGTGAAATATCTATATCTACCTGTAAACATTTTTATGGTACTTATCTATGTCAACTGAACAAACAATTTGCAACAGTATTTAGTCATAAAGTTTGGAAAGAAAAAAAAAAAGGAGACAAATCCAACCTCAAAAAGATCTTAAAAGTGCTTTATTATTTTTGAAAGTCTTTCTCCACATGCTTTTATCAGAGAAGGTAGAGTAGAGCCATGACTCTTGCTCGTGAGTGAGGGACAGATATGGCAGTGGCATGATTCAAAAGATCTGCTTCCCTTGAATAAAGCCAGCAAAGTAAACTAAGTGTCACCAAGATCAAGTGTTTGGTGGACTCCAGGCCCTCCACGTCTCAGGCACTGTGTTCTACCAGCACTGGCTCTCCCACAGTCACCCTGAGATTTTGGAGGCAGTTTCACAGGAGGAGCAAAGAAAAAGCAGAACAATGC
Source organism: Odontophorus gujanensis (assembly GCA_013399175.1). Classification (NCBI taxonomy): domain Eukaryota; kingdom Metazoa; phylum Chordata; class Aves; order Galliformes; family Odontophoridae; genus Odontophorus; species Odontophorus gujanensis. The sequence continues at coordinate 24,202 of VXAB01004367.1, forward strand.
AATTATCAAGTAGTTTTCACACTCAATTATCAACCAGTTCACACACTTATCATTTTGTACTTAAAATAAAAACTTAAATGGAATAGGGTCAGACAGTGACAAAAGCCACAGCAATAAATGCCAGGAAGTGCTACAGTATGTTAGTGTTATTAATGTTTAATCCAGTAGCTTTATTATAATACCATTAATCGATCAAGTGTTGAGAGATTTTATAAGAATTAAAGATTCAAAGTCTCACTTCAGTATTGGTTTAATTTTTCAACTCAGTCATTGACAAAGATGGCATATGCTACTGTGCTAATCAATTCATTATTCCATGCAACTACCACCAAATAAATTAAAATATGATTAATTGAATTATGTTAATACTAACACAGAAGTATTCACTTCTATTAACTCGAAGTAGAGTATAATCAAGTAATTAAAAAATAGCCTCTGGATATTACAAGAGTGTTAAAGAATACAAAGACAGTAAAATTCTGGGGACTGAGTGATGACTGTACAGCTCACAAGTGCAACAGATCTATTAACAAAACAACCAGCTTTTCAACTTACTGTTGGCTGTAACCAATGTGCTTTTCAACTGCAATGCAAGATAAGAACATGACAGTTATTAATTTCAATGACTCATTAAATAATACAGAACAAGTACATATAGCTTTATCTCATCTCTATAGCCGCCATAATCAATGTTCCCACAACTTGAAGGAACACTGTGTTGTCACTGACTGTCAAAATAAGCTACAGCTGAGAACTGGCTAGGTTTCTGATTAAAATAATCTGGCAAACTGAAGGGAATTAACCCCACAGGGAAAATGATGCTGTCACTTCAGTGGGTAAAAATGGCTTATTATGTACAATTCTCTGGTCAGAGCATAGACTGTATTCTGCAGAGCAGTGCAAGAAGAAGGTTCACAGCCTGTCACCTTCCTGATGCTTTGAGGAATTGCAGGGCATGTGATTTTGTTTGCTTTTCCATATACCCACACAAATAATCTGAGAAATGCACACTGGATCTATTTCAAAATTACTTGCGCTGGGTGCTGTAGCATTGCTTTCATTGGTTTTACTGAAAAATATGAATACCCAACACTGCAACAAATTTTGTTTATGAAGCTTATGGCCCACTGAAGCAATATGTTAGCATGATTTGTCACAACAATAACATAATTTGCCTGTTTTAGCAAGGAAAACAGTCCTCTGGCAACATTCAAAATATTTTATTTTCTCTGTGACAACTAAGACTATAATGAAGATGAAATATATCCCTATAGCTTGGGCTCTAGCCACAGATTTGTGCTCAGTTTCACCTTTGACAAGTTCTTCTTTAATCTTGCTGTGTCTGTAAAATTGTGGTAATGCTACTTTCTACCACTGTCTCATGTGTTTGGACTGTAGCTCTTCAAGGCAAGAGCTCTCTCTTTTTATGTGCAGTACTGCCAACTTAAGATGTTTTTCACATGTCTCATGATATTTGATGTTTTTCCCAGCTCTTGTCATTACGTGAGAATCTCAGCATTCGTTTCAAAAAAATCCAATCCTAATGGCTGTAGATAAAAGCTTAAATGTGTGCCACGCATATACTAAAGCCTCAAAGAGCAGAAAAAAAGGATAGTAAATAACAGCAACCCTATGTTTTCGTAGCTCCTAGTAGAATAGTGTTTGTTTGTCTGTTTTTAGCACATTATTTGTGAGTCCCCAGTCTCAGAGTTCCCTCCTGGATCATAGAATCATTGAATCATAGAATCATAAGGGTTGGAAGGGACCTCAAGAGGTCATCAAGTCCAACCCTCTGCCAAAGCAGGTTCCCTACACCAGGACGCACAAAGCATGGAAACCAAGTGTGGTCACACCTTCAGAGACTGATGCAGCCATATAAGAAAGTGCCCATACTGAAAATACCAGGACCATGGTCCCACCTCTGGACTTGTGAACATGGATCCCTTGTAGGGTTGAGGCTTCTGGAGTTAGTTTGTCTCCTTGAACTCCACTTTGTTCAAAGTAATGGCTTCCTTTTCCATACCTATGACAAAAGCATGTACATGTATGTACTATTTGAACATTTATTCATCTATAGCTTGTGTTTTTTCAGCTTGGACTTCTCTCATGATGGAATATTTTTCCCATTATGCCTCGGTGATGCATCTGTCCCTTTATAGGAAAAGGTGAAACAGGACAAGCACAAGTCCTGTAGCCTATGTGTTCACAAAATAGACAGTACAGAGGATTATTTGTGGAACAGCAGTAACTATTCCAGGTTTCCCAAACTGTCGCTGAACTACAGGCACCTGGATAAGCTCATCTCATATGTCTTTGTATCTACAATATAGGTGTGTGCCTCCTGGCTATCAATTTAAGAATGCCTAAGAGAGAAACTGCGTTTCTAGAAAATAATTCATCAGTATTGTAGACATCTGCTTTTGGATTTACTTAAACATACACCCAAAGTGCTTCTTCCAATGAATATACTAAGCAGCTAGCTCGCATGCAAATATTGTCGCTGTGGGCATCTACATTTGATCTGAGTCCACATCAGTGGTCTCATTTCTTACCTGTCAGGTACTTTAGATGTCATAGATGGACTTTTCCTTTCAAAATGGCCTTCCCTTCATGCTCATTATCTTCCCTAAAATTCATGTTTGGCACTGCTTCATGTGGATGGCATTGTTGTTTTCATTTTATCGTTACTGATTTTCCAATGATTGAGCAAAGAAAATATAATAAAAAACAGATAGGAGCTATTCCTTTGAGATTTGCATTTTGAACTGGGACCTGTTTAGGTTACTGCTTACTGTGATTTATGATGAAGAAACTTAAGCTCATTTTCATAATCAAAATTTGCAGCTTCCACCATGTATGCTGTTAACTGCAACCTACCCACCTTGCTTTGAGCTGTTATGTGGACTAGATCTGACTTTTCTTCGACTTCCACTAGGATTAGTCTATACACCTGAGACTTGCTGTAAATAACAATCCCAGAAACAATGCTGGACATTCTCCAAAGTATGATAACTGTTTCTATAGTTTTTGAAAACCATCACGTCTTATGTTAAATAAACATGGTAGCAATTCATGAGAGAAAGGAAGAATGATAACAGGAAACATTCTCAAAAATTTTTTACTCACCAAATGTCTACCACTTGCAGATCCAGGTGCACAGCCTTGGGATTTTTAACAGGGATAGCATGCAGCTTCTGCATGCCTATGCTTTTTAAACAATGTGAACACCGACAATGTAAATGAGACACTTTTCAGTCTTTGTGAAAATTTTATCAGGCAGCATGATTCAGGTAGTAGTAGAAGGTTCTACTGGCAGATAACTCCTAGGTAGCATCTTACAGTCAAGGACTTCATCTTTCTTAGTCTAGTGACAGTTTTCATTCCCAAAGTCCCAGACTTCCCCAGTGGCATCTTGAGTGGCAGCACAGCTTCTAAAAAGACTGATAGAACCCAATACTACAATGTACTGGGTTCTTTGTCATCCTATATATCAATAGTTTATGGGCCAGTTCAGCTTGGTTCCATGACTAATGGGGTGGGAGACCTACAGACCCATGCCTTGGGAAAGGGGAAGAATGAAAAGGGGGAGGGCAGGGAGATGGGCCTAAAAACAAAACAGCTGCAGCGATCTGAGGAGGAAAGCTAATATGCTAAATAAGATATCAGAATACAAAATAACTCAATATAATACAGTATAATTGAAATTTAGGTTAATAAATCAAATGAAATGAGAGAGAGTGTCCAAAACTGAAGGTCTTACTATAAAGTTGAAGGTGAGATGGCTAGGAAGCTCCCACTGCAGATGATGCAGCAAAAAAGGGGAAGTCTCAGGACTTGAGTACAGTTTTATTTTTCCCTCTGTGTGGAAAACAGGAACGCAAAGTCCTCTGGGGTATGTAGTTCTTCTTCTCTTCTGAGAACCAGGTACCTGGAAATCTGTCAGTCCACAGAATTGGAGCATTAACTCTTTAACTCCCTGAGTCTTACATGATATTATGATGTGGAATACTGATAACAAAAACCATAAAACCATGACACTATGTCAGTTCTTCTGTAGGTACATAGAGCTCAGCATAGAATTTTGAGTATTTTGCACTTCTTCCCAAGTTTGCAGTTCTGTCCTTGTGAAAGTTAAATGAATCCTCCTTGACCTCCATGGTTTTCCATAACAGACCTTTTTCACTTGGAGTAATGAAACTCGCCTTTGAGCTGCATTAAGACCCAAAGCCACAAAGACAGCCAGGAAGAGACTGCTTGGATGGACAGAACATTTTCACTGGAGAACAATGTATGCAAGTGCAGGAGGTGGAGATCACTGTGGTAGCTCCATGTCAAGTACCACAATAATAGATAGCCAACAAAAAAGAAAAAATCAAATTTCAAAGAACTCCACAGACAGCATTTGCTGTGCAACCCCAGGAAAAGACTGGGAGATGACTCAATGGAATAGGACTGGAACAGACAGCAGAAATTGCCTTCTCATATGTGATTCCTCTGTGTACGGCCCTGGGAAATGGGAACTGTCTGTGACATTTATGAAATGTACAGGCACAACAAGGAAATGTCTCATTCCATGGTCAACTTCTCTTCAGACTGGACTGAACTTTCAAGAGCTTGGCAGATGACTGGGATGAAAGGAGCTAACTCAATGACTATGCACAATATGCTTATACCTCATGTCATCCTTGCTGAAATGAGTGAACGCACAAAAGCAAAGCTACTAGGCTGAAGAGGTGGAGGAAAAGGACATTATGGGTATTTAGGTAGTCACGGGATGAATAGGAACAATCAGATATAGATTGAAAATACAGATAACTGCAGGGAGCATCATCTCACTATTTACTGTAGGTGAGACCTGCTTGTACTGTTGTACAACTGACTGTAACAGTCTGATCTACACTTCTCCATACAAGTCCATCCTAGAAAAACAAAAAAAAAAAGTGAATTCTAAGAGGGAGAAGTACAAAGAATGGTTATTTTAAAAATAAATAAATAAATAAATGGATCACTCATCCCACAAGATCAGAAGAAAAGAGCGTGGGTAACTTAGACTAGAAAATGGAGGTATGATTGCTCTGTATAAATATGTTGAATGTCATAGTGACAGTGATAATTGTGTGAGAATTAGAAACCAAGTTCTTATTTTCAGGTGCTGTAGAACGTATTGGAATAAGGAAGCAAGATATCTAGTTTTTTTAAGATGGGCTTGTTATGACTAAAGGAGAGTACAACTTCCTACTATACTCTGCATTTGCCTTTTAAAAGAATACAGGAAAAAGAGAAATAACAACATTTTATTAACAAGAAAATATTTGCCAGTTATGGTGAAAATCACCTACTGATGAAGGAACAGCTGCTCCTATTTACGGTCTTGAGATAGGGACACTCCTTTTCACCCGAACCTCAAATTCTTTGAAACCATCTAATTTCCTTCTCCCTGCTTAGTGTAGATACTCTCCCATATGTAAATTCTAGAGAAAACAACCTGAAGAAACTTGTTGATGTTTGAGCACCAAAGATAGTGAAGGGTTTTGCTCTATTCAGTAGTCTTATTTCCTGGATGATTCTGACTTTAGGGAAATTAAGGCAGGGTGAGTACAGTCCTTGATTTCAAGTTTATTTTTTCTGAATGCTTCCAGTACCTATGTAGTTCTGCTTGCTGTTAGTGAGTGCATCTTAGAGAAAGAGACAGAACATAGTAGAATGATAGAAGGGCATTAATGCTCTGAAAACCAGGAAACACATCAAAACAAAAATATGGCTTTAAAATGGAGCTTAAATAATTTTGTTTTTCCTAGAAAAAAAGTTCTCTGTCTAATTATAATGCTGTAAACATAATTTATTTTTTCTGTCAGAGATGTTTGCTCTTAGTGGTATTTCTTTTTTTTTTCTTTCTTCTTTTAGTTCTTCAGTCTTCATTTATGCTATTTCTCCTTCAAACATACCGCTTGCTTCTTGTTTCTTCACCTTCCCCCCTTTCTCCGTTTATTTCAACAAACTTTAGTGAGTTGTCCCTGGAAAGATAAAATGTAAACAAAAGCACCTGGCAATTCAAAATGATGTAATGCCCTTTCCTGTTCTCAGTTCTTTAGGTTATAGCCTCTTTCTTAGAAGAGGCTTCTGATTCACTTACCTGAGATTGTGCAAAACACAGCTGGACTAAGAGCAGCAAGGGTCATTTCCCTGAATAAAATTAGCAGATTCTTTCTACTAAGACACATTCACATCCACACTGCTCAGTTCATCTCACTGGATCCCAAAGCACTACTGAAGTGTGGTAGGAGTGGAAACAGAATTGTTCTCAAAGCACTAATTTTTCTTCCATTCTCCCTAATTTAGCCCACTGACATTAGTAGAGTTATTTACACTTCATACCATTGGAGATCAGAGTAGAAACAGCCTATAACTTCTACCAGTCATTTCCCAAAGAAAGTTTATTAATCCTGGACATTTTATTAACTGATCATGAAAGATGTCCTCATGTCTTCTGCAGTGGACGTATTCCATATATTCACAAAAATACATGATGAAAAAAACATTTAAAGAAAGGCTTTTGACACCCTAGACTTTCTTCACTTTGCTGACAGGATATAGATGTGTATCCTGAAGTTGGTTTACAGACTGCCTAAAGTGTATCTTTCAGAAGTCTGTAGTACCTGCTGTCCCAAGATTTTTAATATGTTTGCCCCTCTCCATTTATTCCTTGCTTTCATGAGACTCACCTGAACCTGTATTCATCCTATCCTGCTAATTAATATCCCTCTTGTTTTTTTTTTTTGTTTTTTTTTTTTTATTTATTTNTTAATTATTTTATGCTTCACATTACCTATAGAGGGGCTTATGATATACACATGCACACTACATCTACTAGTTATGTATCTGAACCCATGTAATGACTAATTGTTATCTAATTCAAATCTACTCTTGAAAGTAAGACAAGAGAAGCAGGAGAAGCTATTGTGACTTCCCAGTGGAGGTAAAAATGCTTCCAGCAGACTGTGAGAAGAAAATATTGCACGGTGAGTAACTATCCGCATTTCCTGGTGAGACACTGCTTTTGCTTACTAACACCTCATTTTACTGCCAGACGAGCCTGAAGTCCAAGTGCCAACACAGATATTTTTCAAGTAGCTGTCTTTTCTTACATGCAACCAAATTATCCTGTAGCCTGGAAAAAAACACTAATACTGTTACAATGTCTATAAAATCAGCCGTAATTTAAACCTGTTTTCTAGAATGTTCAGAGAAAAAGAAAAAAATGTATTGTAGTATAGCCTGTTGAGTCAAATATTTGTCCAAAAAGACCTAAACTGGATTACTGATATACTTGTCTAGTTTCATTAGTCTATTGTAGCTGTCCCTGTGTTTTCCTGAGTATGTGAATAAGACTCCAGAATTGGGCAGACAGTGGGGCTTTCTGATAAAGATGTAGGCCTTGAGTCAAAGCCAAATGTCAGCAGGGGCCTTTTTACGGACTGTAGTAGGAACTGGAACATGCTTCGCTGGCATGAAAATGTCATGTATCACCCAGCAAATCTGAAGCTCTGAAATTAGAAGTCCTGAACAGGAAAATAACAAAATGTTCGTTGTTTCATGCAAGGCCTTAGTTGTTGGTAGGTTCATGAGAGAGACCTGATTAGATTAGGAGACCTTTCAAGAAGACATTGCTAGTTAACTCAGGGAGCACTGTGTGGACCTGGCTGTGACCTCCAGTTACCAAGACTATGGAGGGTCTTTTGGGGTGGAACAGAAACAGTACAAACTAAAGCACAGAGTTTAGTGCTGAGATGGGAATTGATGCCTCACAGGTTGATGCGTTGAGGGAGAAAGTAACAACTCTTTATGGTGGCAAATGTTCTCTGCTGTATAGTCACAGGCAACTTCTCCATGCCTCTGTTTACCCACCTGGAAAAAAGAAGGCTGGTCCCTCTGCTTTGCAGTATTCACTGCACAGTGACCAATATCAGAGCACTTTGCAAACAAACCCATATAAAGGAGAAAGTTTTCAAGACGAGGAGAGGAGCTGTTTGACCACATACATAAGGCTATCCTGGTGGCCTTGGGACTGCATGCATGGAGGTCATGGAGCAGAAGCTTATAGGCTAGTGGATGGTGCAGTAGCAGAAAAGAGTGTGTGAAAGAATGATTTAAAGTACTATTTATCATAAACTCCCTTCATATTCAGTCACAAGGAGCTAGAAATCCTAATGCCATTTGTAAAGCATGAGAAGAATAAATACTCTGCAGCCAAACACACGTCTAAATAATTAACATGGCAGTTAATTAACAGGATGGTTTTGATCTGCTGTAGCAAAGCTTTGAAATGCAATGGCCCGCTAAGTCATTTATTTCAGTCAAAGTGTAAAGCAAATATTATTTTACTGGCCCATTTATAGTGTTCTGTATTACTCTAACAGCATCAGCATGGCATCCCAGTCATTTGCATCCAGACAGAATTAATCCAAGATTACAAAAGGTAAATAGAGGTTGATCTGGGTCAAGGAGCACAGAAGTGGCCATGTGATGCCCCTGGATAAGAGTCTGGGTTTCTGATGAGGTTCAACCAGCCTCTGGAAAACTCTTGTGAGCTAGATTGGCTTGTTTCTCTCTCAAAAACCAGGTCAAGACTTGACAAATAGGCTAATAAGACCTTGCTCATGAATATATCATCTAACTTGGGATATTATGTTTTAAAAGGAACACCACTAATGCAGCCAAAACTCTTGGCTAGCCCAGCTTCCCGTAACCCAGCATGATAGTGGTCGTGTGGCTAGAAGAGCACAAGGACTCTCGCTATTGATTGCAGCCTCAGGGCAAGCACTTGCAACAGTCACCAATTCCTCCCTGAAGTTATTAAGATCTTTTTCTGCTCTGGGCACAGTCTCAAACACAAGAAGAAATCCCTTCTCTCCCACCGGCCTAGGAGAAGAGGAAATGTAGGAACCATAGGATCTGTAAGGCATTATAATTTAGCGGCAGTTACAGAGCAGACCAAACTGTCAGGCTTTTAAGAAAAAAAAAGTGGATTAAAAATACCTTTACCCTTTCAAGGGTGTTGTGTTGCACCCACCAGAGGCACACATCGGAAGCTCACCTTACATGATAATTAGCCTTTCCCTCACTTAATTTTAATCTGACCCTGAGTAATGCCCCCCTAAGAAGATTCATTTAGAAGCAGATTATAGCATCTAATTTGCTAATGATGAGACATCATCCTCAGAATCACAATCTTCCGTAGGGATTTACTAGATGCATCAGGAAATAAGATAAAAACACTGTGCCCTTCTGCATTGTCTAGCAGCTAGAGCACTCATTCCCAGCATCCAATGCTTGGAAGAGAAAGGCTGTGCTTGAATGTATTTACAACCGATTGACTGGAATGCATGAAATAAGCAGGAAAAGCCTGAATAATGAGATGTTTGGGGATTTGAGGGGATCTTTGTTGTGAAAAAAGTTGGTTCCAGTAGCTTCACATTACAAGCCTAGCACACTCAGGTCAGTATGTGAGTATGGGTCACAGCAACCAGGTATGACTGGCCCATGCATCTGGGAAATGTGCTATCTGATTTCCTACATGTAAATTAGAAACCAAATGCTATCGGTTTATGGTTAGAGGGAGGGACAGCAGATTCTTCACCAGATTATGTGTGCAGGGTTTTCTGGGAAAAGCAGAGGAATCACAGGACGCCTTTGAGGAGTGCAACACAGGGAGTCTTGGCCACTCAAAATGGGGCAAGGAAGGGAGGAATGGGGCTCTAGGGATATCATAGAATTTTGCTCAGTAATGGTGCTTAGATAATGGAGAAGTTATCAGAAAATGTAGAGTATGCTCTATATTTTCTAGTTATAAAGTGGTTCACTATTACAACCTGATTCAGCTTAAATTTAGTGGAAGACTTAAAAGTTTTTCGATTTTGAAAGGGCACTTTCGTGTAATAAAATGAATTCAACCATCTGAAGAAATAGATGACATGAATGGAAAGAAATGCATTTAAGCCAAAGTTGCTATACTATCTGGAACTTTTATCCTAAGTGAAAGAAAATTTTCTAGGAAGGACTACAAACTAAGAAAACTGAGTCAGCATCTCAGAAGTCATATTAAGACCAGCAGAGAGCTCAGAAGTATTGCAAAAAGATTTGATCAGCAGTGAAATCTGTGTTCAATAAAAGGAGTATTGCCAAAAGTCAAACTGAGTCAGATCTGCAGAGGATATTAAAAGAAACAGGAAAATTTTTTCCTGCTGCCTGGAAGAAAGTGGAACAGGTAAGAAAAAAACTTGTGACAGTAAAGCAAAGATAAAGATTGACTTCTCAACATTTCCTGGACCAAACCCTGTGCACTCATCCACTATGCAGATTGAAGATATTTGGAGAGGGACAGTGGTCATCGCATCTCAAGGAAGCCCCAGCCTACAGGTCATGGACATGTAAGGAAGGGTTCTTCAGGGTTATTCAGGGAAAGGGGTGAAATCTTGGATTAGATAGGGAGACCAGAGTGATTCCTCCATGGCAATGTTAACCCCTTCTTTTCTTTGGAATACGCACTGATCAATAGGTTAAGAATCTCTTGGTCCCAGTGCTGTAAGGCAGTGGATGCCTTTGAATAAAAATGATATTCAAGTGTTATAATACATTTGTAACAGAGTTTATTATTTATCCATTCAATTTCTTTCCCATGTATCAAAACCCCTATAGGAACCCAAGTAACACAAAGTAAATGGGAGCAATCAGAGACTTCCTATCAAACTACACAATTTCTCTAGATCTAGGGTTGACAATGGTGACTGAAAATACTAAAAGAGGTGAAGGAGCAGAGCAGCTGAGCTGTTGGGAAAGAGCAAATTGATTTTAAGTTGAAGACCTTTTCTGAATGTGATTGCATGATTGCCAAAAAGCTAATTAAATGGTTCAAGCATAACTTCCTGCTCTGTGTCCTGCACTGCAAATTATACCAACACCAACTTGTGAGAACTAATAAGTTGAGCTGGTTACCTCGTTATTATCTGCTGGAGATTTTTATTGTTTCTCTATAGGCCATGAGTTTTGACTAAGTAGACTGTGGATTTGATCTAGTTCCTAAACTCATCTTTAACATGCCTCCTCTGTAGAAACTATCACATGACCTGGAACTGCACCACAGCATGTAGAGAACAAAACTTGAATGAATGATGTGAAAACGGGTAGGATGGTTTGCAGTGTGAGGAAATGTATCACTTGGGGAGCTGAACAGGAGAAAAATAACATTTCTTGCAATAAACAGCAGGATAATATGACAAATAAATAAATAAGAGAGCATCTAAAAATATCGCAGTCAGATTTCACTAAAATGATAAGAGTGGCCTGATATTGTATCTTTCATGTTCAGGAAATTCCTTGCAGACTCCTGTGATGACACATGGACTCCGGATCAGTTAGTTTGTAGCAAATTCAGCTACAGCACAGTTACCTGTACTCCCAGAAACATTGCAGTATGCAGCTGAGGGCAGAAATACAAAAGTGGGCATCATATTGCGTTTAAAAATGTGCCTGCAGTTTTTCTTTGATTAAAGACTGACATGAGCTCTTCAATCATGTTTTTGTGACTTCATATTGAAGGAAGAAAAATGTTATATAACAGGATTTGTGTAAACTGGAATTGAATTTGAGAAAACAGAGAAAGGCACACATGTCGAGGCAAGAGAGAAACTAATCCTCTGTTGTAATTAAATGAGGACTACTTTGACCAGTAGGAACTGAATCAAACATGTATGTTGTAATTGGTGACAGATGACAGCCATCTACCTTCAGGGAAGAACGTTCAAAAGGAAAGAAATTTCAGGAAGATAGAAGAGCATGACATCAAATACTTATATTTAAATGTCTCAGGTTCACATAACAGCATGCAGGGTGCAAAGTAGGATCTGTCTAACCCACTATAAATATAAGTATCCATGTAGTAGCTAGGTATTATCTCCATTAATAGTAGAGTTGCAAGGGTCAGTTGTGGTCATCTGACCTGGTGTCTTGTATAACCTAGCAGACCAACTGCCAAATTTTTTCGAGTCAGTTCTTGTTTGATCTAGAGCAACTCTTTCAGACAAATGGTACTTTCATTCAAAGATAATAATTCTTAAGATTAGATCCACCAGATCCTCGGACAAGGTTTTCTGGTAGTTAATACTTTCACCTTGAAAAATATGCATATTTCAAAACTCACCAAGCTGATCCTAGATTTCTTGCATGTTGATCTTACTACATACATATCTATTAGTTTGAATCCTGCTGGTGAAAGTCAAAAGCTACGGAGAGCTTTTGTAAGAGCCCTATTTCCCAGTTACTGTGTACAGTTTTCCATAAGATGATCAAAATCAGCCCTAGTTCAAGGCAAGAGTTCCTGCACAATCTCTCCTACCTTGACTTAAAAGTGAGGGCATGAGTAATCCTTAAGGACAACAGCAAGGAACATAACTTTATTTGCAGGGTATTAGTCGATAAACCACTGTGGCAGAGAGGCAATAACTTCAAATCTCCACCTTGTTTGGGATGAAGAAGAGACATGAACCCACCTCTTTGACACTAGTGAGAAGTAAAAGGTTGCTGAAACAGGTTTGGTTTATCCAATGAAACAATCATAATTTTGACACAGGTGTGTGCAGACTGTGACAATGGTGCAACCCCCAGCAAGGAAGCTGGATCAGGTCATAGACTCAAGGATGCAATAATGCATGTTTCCTGCAACTGCTCAGAGATGTGCATGCCAAGCCTTGCAGCTGCAACTCGTGCTTTACACATACTGTGGTCCTAAGATGAGCTCTGGGAGGTTTAGCTCCTAGCCCTTTTGGCTGTAGCACCCTCTGAAACAGACGACCAAACTGCTCAGTCCAAGAGTAAAACAGGCTGCAAAAGCAGTTCAGACTCTTTTTCAGACTCTCAGGGAGGGCCTGGGATTTGATCAGTCATTGAAAATTGTTCTCTGTGGATTTAGCTCCCTGTTAATTCAGTATTAAATTTGCCATAGGAAATGTGTTTCTGGAGCAAATACTCTTGCCAAGCCAACAGCACAACATTGTAAAGAAAACAGAAATCTAACAATCTTTTCTCAACACATGGCATACAGTCTTACCTCAGACATACAACAAAAATTATTGCAGCAATTTAAGCAGGAACATCATTAACCCAAACACTTTCCATCCTATTTCTTATTTATCTGCTTCCATTACATGCTGCCACAATGCTCATTGCTTTGTCTTCACAAAGCAAAGATTTCCTTTTTATGCTGAAAATATTTCATTTATGGAGACTGAACTCCACCTGCATAGTTGATGGGAAGCTAGCTGCTTTTGCATCAGCTGGGACTTTGCAGCTTTGTGGAATGGAAGGTAAAGAAATAGTGATGTGAATGGGACAGGCAAAAAAACAGAACCAGAAAGTCAGTGGAAAGAACTATAGAAAGAGCTAACAAGGGATGGGGAGAAGAAGAATGTAGAAATGGTAGAGGAGATGGAGAGAATGATGAGATACAGAGATCCTATGCCCGTTAGATCACTTGGCCTTCCTGGGCATGGGGCTGAATCTTTGCCTGCCTCAGAGATGTGCAGAGGACAGAAGCAGCATGACTTTCTTCACCTTAATGTAAAAACAAAAAATGCAGCGGATAGACAAAAAATCCCATGACAAAAAATACTACAAGTCAAGACAGAGTCACATCATGGAAATTTTTTTTTTTCTGTGGTTTGTCTGGATAATTTTTTTTTTCAGTTTTTGGGAGGAAAATAGAAAATGACTTTTTTCCCCAAATGCTGCCATTACGAGAAAGTTAAATGAGGAAATTAGGAAATGGCAAAATTAAGAGATCCTGGACAGTCTTCATTTGAATCCCTTTATGCATGTACTTCATATCTTGGTCTCTACAACACTTTCTTTTTGCCCCATGGGATCCGTTTCATTTATTGGAGATCCTGGAAAGATATATTGTGGAGGAGGCAGCGGTTTGCTGCATGTATATCAGAGGCAGTTGAATGTTGCCCTAGAGGACTGGGACTTGTTCTACAAAGAATGTGAGTCTGTTCTGCACAGCACTGTAATGTCTGATTGGGCTCCAGCTTCCTGCCAGGTTCTCAGTACAGCTGGTGAAGGTTGCAGGATCTGCACTGTGGCCATAGCAAATGTTATCCCCAACAAAACAACCATGGAGGATGTGTCTTGAAGTGGACATCTCTAATGGCTGACCTCATCCATTCACTTCAGACCTGATGCTTGTGACATCTCAGGATTTACTTGAGGCCTTGCAGAACACCTCCATGACCTTGGGGACAGTGTGGAAGCATCCTTCTCTGACGGAATCTCCATCTTCACCAGCACAGAGCTCTACCAGCCTCACTGCATGCCATCAGCACTCAGACCTCTCTCCCAATCCCTTCTACTGGGCTGCAGAGTGGGCTTTTCGGCTCCCTCCTTCCTCCTGACTCACTGCTGTTGAGACACTGCACCCTGTCATCTCCACTTTCCCAGATGCTCACCCTGCCTTTTAAGTATAAGACAAATTTTGGACTTGGCTTTTAGGGCTAATCACATCAATATCAAAAACAGAGATTCCAGGATCAAATAAAATATTAAACACAGTGTGTTCTACGATTCAGAAGGCTCTGTGACATTTCAGCATGTCTCACTGACGTGTCCTGGCTGTGAAGATGAGCAGTGAGTGTTCCCACAGCCATCCATCTCCTGTAGTCCCCTCTCCTTGCCCACCTCCTCTAAGCTGAATCATTTATCTACATCCTTGCTTCTGTATCACGTTATTTCATCTTCCTGCTCCTAATTTGCTTACAGTGCAAATGTAAATGTAATGACTTGAACTTTATAATCCCTCCTATTAGTATTCCTTTCTAGGAAAAGTTGACATAACACACCCTTTGAAACCTTCATTAATTTGCCATAGCATACAGCATGTGGGTGTGAAGCACATTAATAGGTCAAATTTGTTAATCAGTGTTGATCTTGAAGGTCTTTTCCAGCCTTGGCGGCTCTGTGAACTTCTCATCATGCTAGAGGTTCTGTGCGGCACATCCACACATGCTCTGCTCACGCTACCTGGTTCCTGTTTTCAGTTCAAGGATTTTGGCATCACAGCTACTACAGTAATTGGGAACCAAGATCTTTTTTTTTTTTGTTTTTATGAAGGGATGCTGTAAAATTTATTCATTAGTATTCACTAATAATTTCCCGCAAGGAAATTAATAATTTTATATTCACTGCAAAGGCTGAAGGGTACACAGTAATTAAATGAGGAAAAACTTTGTATAAGTTTCTAGCTTTCAAAGACTGAATGAGAGATTGGTTTTGCAGGAAAAAATGTATGCTCTCACAAGAACTGTGTCCCAGTGCACGTTGCAAGAAGCCATGTCAGGCTGCCTGAGGTAACTCTTCTTCGTCATTTTCCGATCTGTATTTGATTATACAATTTTTCCATTCCTGTAATTTAGAAGCAGTGCTGAATGGATTCTAAAACACTTATTTCCAAGAAAGGAACATTTAGTGAGATTCAGGTGCCTAAGCGTAAGAGCTGTCTGATGTCACTGGAGATGCTCTGAGCAGCCCATCTGGCTTGCAGCTGCTGCTCCAGCAGGGCATAGATCCTCCCATAAATCCCATGTCAGAGCTGCCAATACAGTTAGATGGCTCCAGCAACTACAGTCATCTACAGAGGCATTATGTTTAGGTACCTGTATTTCCCCATTTAAATTACATTTAAGCACTGAAAACAGTCATTTGATAAACTGGGGTATAAGTTCAGCCAGGGATTTCTAGCCATACTGCATGTCACTCTCATTTCTCTGTTTCAGTCATTCCTGCTTAGTTTCAACTTCATTGCATCTCGGGGTCTCCAGCCATTTCTGGGGAAATGGCTGACAAATCAGAAGTGCATGATCTGAGGAAACGCTTGCCTGCATGCAGAAAGCAGCAGACGTGGCATTTCCAGGCAGCCTAGTAATCCTCCTGTATCAGGACCTTGAAATCATAAACAGGCAATTTCTGCCTCCTGCTTTGTGCTGGGATGGGGACTTTTTTTTGTTCATTTGGGGCAGAAATTAATACCTGAATAGGCACTTCTTGCAGTGATGGAGGAGATATTTCTAGAAGCCTAGAGCAGGAGTGAGAACAGGCAAAAGAGACAAAATGATGATGCCAAGGTTGCACAGGTACCTGCAATTCCATTCCCATCTGATGAATCTGCTCTGTGATGCAATCCCTGAGGGATGAGATTTACTGTCCAAAGAAGACTAGGCAGATACTGCAAGAATACTGAAAGCTCAAAAGCTCACAGCAGTATGTGCACAGTCAGAAGATTTAAGGACTCCTAATGAAATTCCATAGGCTTCTGAATGTTCTACATTCTTGATTTTAATATTATTTTGATGTTTTTCATAAATATGCTTTGGCATGACTTCCTTAGCTAATATATGAGAATGTGCAGATAGAAACTACACTAAGATCTGATCTGGAAAATAATGATTTTCTCATTTAATTTTAATAGACTTAATAACAGTAAATCCATATATGAGGATTTTTATTTACTTACTTATTTTTAATGATAAGGGTGGTTATGCACTGGAACTTTCTTCCCAAAAAGACGGTGGAAGTCCCATCCTTGGAGACATCCAAAATCAGGCTGGATAGGGCTCTGGGCACCTGATCTAGCTGTAGTTGTCCCTGCTCACTGCAGGGGATTTGGGCTAGATGGCTGTTAAGGGTCCCTTCCAACTCAAACAATTCGCTGATTCTCTGAAATTTTGACGCAAGAAATACCATATTCTGAAATACAATGATTTGAAAATGTGTTCTGCAGAAGCAAGCTTATGTGATCTGAGTAATGACAGCACTTTCTTCCTCCTGTGCTGTGGTTGCTTTGTGTGTTTAGACTGTGGGATCCTCAGAGCAGGGCAGATCTTTTGTTTTATTTTTTGTGCAGAGTGACCTTTAACTTCAGCTGTAGATATTGGAGCCCAACACAAAGCAAACTGCAGGCAAGAATATCTATGTAAACAAGAAATGCAGTCTCTGCATGTAGGTGCTGAGATCTTCCCCTCCCTGTTGAAAAAGTATAGCGCATACCCCAGCACATACACACAAAGCTGAAAAAGAAGAAATGCTCAGTTCCTAACCAGTTCTGCTGCAAATCCCTACTCGTGGTTGCCATGGTATTTACACACTGAACAAGGTAGGTTGTAGCATGGAAAACTTCGCTGCAGACGAAGAAGGCGGTAACCCAAAGTCACAGAACATGGAGTCAGAGGATGTCATTGTGAAAATTTAATTCTTTTTTATTTCTCTATTCTGTGATATGTGTTTGACCTACCTTTATAAGCTCTCCATTGGCAATATCAAATTGTATTCACTCCCTTTCCTTCATCTGTCTTTGCAGGGCTGCTGCAGGAGCTCAGAAACTGGGGAGGAATCCCACTGGCCTCGCTTCTGGTGAGATGACAGGAGAGCTCTGCTCTGGCTGCCCACACAGGACCCCTGCGACTTCTCAGAAACCCCACTTGTCTGCATGGAGCTTAGATTGTTCTGAGAAATTATATAAAAAGATAACTTTTCAGATCTGCGCATCAGATAGTGTCATTTGTATATCTGCTATCTGGCATGTTTTGCCCTGTTGCTCTGTGTGGGTCATCCACAGAACAAAGAGGGGAGCTGAAAAGAGACCATAAAGAAAGGAAAAGATAAAACTTCATAATTTAACAGAGGTAAGAAGACAACACACTTGGCTATTTTGCTTTAATATTTCTGACCTCCTTGACACCGGTCTTTAATTAGCTGTGAGTTAAGGGACGTTCCTGTTCCAAATAAGGGCCCAGGTTGGTGTTCCTGCCGATGCTGCAGAAACCCATGTGCATAGTGCAAGGGGAGCAATCTTTCTTTTCGTATGATCATGAACATTACGTGTCCTGACCTCAGTATTTACACAATTTTACCACATTTTCTTATCACACCGATATAGTCTTTCTCACAAGTCCCATATTTCAAAGATCACAGCTGTATTTAAAAAAAAACAACCCTCAAAGTCAAAAACCCTCCTGGACATGCCTGAAACCGTGGCAAAATAAAACCCTTTCAACAGTAAGTGACCTCTCTTCTGAGCCTTCAGAAGAGAAGCAGCAAGAGAGATTTGTGACTGGGCCTAGGTCTATCCACATAAGATACTTTTTGCTTTGGTCATCCCTCAATGAAGGAGAAGTTGGGTTTTGCTTTCTTGTAAGTGCTTGCCAACTGCATTTCTTGTATCATAATCCTTCTTTACAAACACTGCAAGCTCTTGGGATCACATTATATCAAATGCTTGCACAGCATCCAGCTTGAGGGCTAGCACACTATTGCTATGGAAAAAAATGTCAGAAAGTTAGAGGAAAAGCTTGCTGAAGTAGATATGAAAGGGGAGGGAGTAGAATAGCCTCATTTTATACTGAGAACGTGGGGAAGCAAAGCATACAGTATCTACATCTGACCTTTGAGAATAAAAGAAAAGAAAATCTGAGCTTGTTTGCATGATGAATCAACAACGACCTAAAGAAAAACAACAGTTAAAAAGCAAGGACTGACCTCAGCCTGACATGCAGTGGAGATGTTTGCAACCCAAACAGTCATTTGACTTAAACACAGTTCACAGTCAGCCCAGATAAAAGAACATTCTAACCCTTCTTCTTTCTTTCTTTTTATTTTTTCCTTTCATCTTACTTTTTGCAGATGTCTCCTTTGGCATGCTTGCATATTGCACTCTGAATGCACTTCCACCTTTAATGAAATGGGAAAGGGAGCTGCAAAAAATTGGGAATGACCTGAAAATGCTTTTTCTATTACATTAATTTAGCCTTTACAGGACTGAATGGAATATTTCTGCAGCAATAAACTCCTTAATCTGAATCAATTTCTTCAGTTACACTGTAATGGCTGATATATTATGGTAATCACTGGCCAATAGACTTGGTTGACATACACAAGTTGAAGATGTAGCAGAAGAAAAGAAATCCCAAATCCAAGGAAAACAAAACCATAATTCCTGTCTATGCATCAACAGGATGAGCCTGAGTTCTGATCAGAAGCATTTCTCTAAACAGGACACATTTGTAAGAATGCAGAACTTGAGGCAGACAGCAGGGAACTGGCTGAGGAATGCTGACAGACTGAAATCTTCCCGAATTCTGAAGATTTTTTAATAATTTGTCCATAACATTTATCTGTTCAAGATCACCTGTCCACAGACAGAGCAAAGAACTGTGTTTATTGAACTGCTGTTCTCTCACCATCCCTGATCCTTTCCTTTATACAGTTTATCATACTGAAGAGAAGGAGAATTGAGAGCTAACTGAAATGGATTGTATGACAATGCAAAACAAACAACAACTCTGTTGTAGCCATCATTGTGAATGTTTCTCTTTGGCTGGCTGTTGCAACTGGCTTTGAAAAACTACCTAAATAAATGACATACTATTTTTTATATGAATAAAGCACAGAATTTCCTTAAAATATCAGGAATCATGCCTTCCAGGTCTCATCAGACTGTCCTAAAACCATGAAGTGTGCTTCAAGTAACACATTTTTTAATCTTTTTATTTGCCTTTTAGAACTTCTGGGCAAAATTGCTTCATGTTTTACATTTTAAAAAAGCTGGAAGTGTTACAGAGTCTTTATTCCAAGAGTGTAAGTTTTAAGAAATGCATCAAAAATCATGAAACTTGAAATTAAAACATGAAACTTGGCAGCAGTGGTGAACAGTAATTCACTCTTCCAAGCACTTCTTCACCCTTGCAAATAGAAATTGCTAATTGTGAGAAAAAAATTCATAAACGCAAATTTGTAAAGCACAGATCCAGCCAGCAACATATAATTAGTTCTTCACTTTTTTTTTCTTTTTTTTTTTCTTTCCATATTTAAAACCAAATGTGACATTAATTTCACTTGTCTAGCTCAAGTTTCCCAGCACTGGTCTGAAAATATATGTAGAACAGGCCCGGCTTTGCACCATGATGCCCTTGTACAAATCGTAAGTGGGACAGCCTTGCATCACCTGGTTGTTTGCATACAGATTGATCCAAGTCTATTGACTTCCTCTTCTGTAGTTCTGTCATATGTACTATGCAAAATTCAGCAGGCAGATGTTATAATCAACACGTTAGTCACCAAGGAGACACCTTCAATTTCCTTGTAGCATCTGAAAGTCACATCCTGAACCTTGAGCATTTAGTGGGGTCGGCATCTTGTTGCAGGAATAATGAAGCAGGACAAAATGAATGCATAATGATACTGCAACAAACAACTCCTGATGATCCTCAAGTAAACAAGCATGTACCAGAATGCTTGTTTTGACCCTTTACCACTTGCAGCAAGGCTGGAGGACTATACAATCTGATGAATCTCTGAAACATCCTGATGGAGAAAGTGGGAGACCAAGGGAAAGGAGACCTCTGGCACAGATATGAGTAGCTGATCAAATACTTTTTGTTAACAGACAGACCTCCTCTCAGAGCCTGTGCAATTTAGCCTTTAAAACAGAATTCAGCCTTTCATTAGAAACTCTACTAAGTAATATCTTTTTCTTTCCCAAACTTGATGGCCATGTGAAAGCTCAGACTCTACCCACAGTTTTCACAGAAGAGCTTCATTCTGATGCAGATTAGGAGCAGCGGTACCTGAAGCTCCATCCATTTGCTACTGCAAGATGCGATCACAGCACTCACTCATGGCTTCTCAACTACATTCTGCTTCAGTAATTTCCTGGACTAGCCAGGAGAATTGTAACTGGGGAAAGGAGGTGCAGTGCTACAGAGTTAGAGGTTGAGCCCTCAAAAATTTGGTGAGGTCTCTTCCTGCTTTCTGGTATTGGATGTGAATCCTTCTCCCAGGCACAGCAGAAATCTTCCTGTCATTTGCTTTTGGTAGTCACCCAGGGAATGTCAGGCATCAGGCCTACTGCTCAAGCTTTTGGCTGTCAGAAGTAAAACATCGTCCAATGTTTGCCCCTACTTCTCTCATTCATTCAACTGCTCTTCTCTTCAAGGAGCGACCCTCCAGATGTTATTGGAATGCTATTTCCCATCCTTTGAAATGCTCTTCTTTATCTCCAGCTGTGAGTTTTCTTGACAAGGAGAGAATAAGAGCTGAGGACTCTCCTATCTGCTTTAAGAAGCTTCCCAGGAAATGATACCGTATTCCGGATTTTGATGGATTTACATGAAGGATATTTGGATGGTGAGTGGTGCTGTGTGGAGCCAGGAGTTGGATTTGATGATCCTTATGAGTCCCTTCCATCTCGGGATATTCTGTGGTTCTGTGATACTGGCAATGTGACTGAGACCCTCAGGGTTTCTAGAAACACCTAGATTACTGGCACATGGACAGCCACAGCAATATTTGACTTTTCTGATTAACACAGTAATAGTCTGTTCTATTTAAGCATCTCAATTAATGCATTATCTCAACATTCTTTTATGCAAAAGCAGGGAAATGGTATTCAAATAGCAATAAATGTGCCCTTCACATTGATTAAAACAGCTAAGACATTTTTCCAACAGCTATTCTCTGATCTAGAGCCCTATCCAAAACAGGTCCAAAAGCTCCATTCAGTTTTAATGAGCACTGGTTAAAGAATTTATCTTTTTAGACAAGTTGAAAAACTTATCTAAAGGTTAGCCACACTGATCTGAAACTTCATACTTGAGAAATCTGTCTGGAAATCTCCTATATTCTGACTTCAATTTTATCTAGATTTCTGACACTTCCTCATTTGCTCTGAACAAAAGATCATAAAAGCCACTTCTCTTTCAAAATGCCCTTTCCATTGCTACTCAAAACCAGGAATCTAGATATGAAAAAATTGCAGTAAGGGACCAATAAATGACAAAATTCTTCTGAGTGTGCTTTGGCCAAAGGCTCAAACCTATTCCTTCATTACTCCAACGAATAGTTTTGCTTTTCATAGTAGTTTTCAAATTTGGAGAACCTTGTCCTCAATAAAATTCAGAACAAAAAATGATAATAATTTTGTTAAAATAAACCTTCGACATCTTTGCTGTAAACAAGCTGAATTCCAGCATCCTAAGAGTATGTGAGCCTTTTTCCAATCTGGTTTTCACTTAACTGTAATTACTACTAAACATTGTAGATTCTGATAAAAATTTGCATATTTCTTCTGACTTCTGCAATATTTTGATAGCATAGATGGCAAAATGTTTTACTGGAGATAAATGTGACTGTGGGTTTGTGACTTTACTAATGATCATGAGTCAATAAGTCTCATGATACCTACAGCAGCTTTCTAGATAAAGGAATATACTGATGCTTATCTCTCCAGAGACCATAGTTAGAAAAGCTTAGCAATGCTGACTCCCCCCCAGCTGTGCATTGATAAACTCATGGTAGGTCAGTCCATAGCTAAATGCAAGTCCAGCTGCCAAAATCTGCAGATTTCTTCCATATACTCTGCCAAAAAATTCCTTGTTGAAATGTCCCATGCTACTGTCTCAGCAGACTAAATATTGTCTGCTAGCTTAATCCCAGAGAGGAAAAGAAAAGGAGTGCAAAATTATGGTTTTAAAGAATGTTGCCTTTTGATTTTCACATTTAAGAGGCATACTGTTAGCTTTGGAATTGTGCAAAGATGGACTACATAAGAATTTTGCTTTATGGTTCATCTTCAGGAGAATTAGCTTTCAGCTGAAGGATTTTGAAGGAAACTAGGAAGAGAATGTATGGGGTATTAAGTGAATCTAAGCAGTTTGTCTCACCTTTGATCTATGTAGACATAGATGGGCTAATTAAAGGAGACTTTAGAGAAGGAGGAAATGGGAGAGTGTGTGGGGTAAAGGAGAAGGTGCTGCCTCACTGCTTGGGATTTGAGCAACTCATTGCTCTGACAGAAAGACTGTGCATTTGTAGACCGGAGGTACTGCATGGAGGTGAGGATGGAGCATCTGACACCTTTTGTCCACTGGGAATTGGAGTGGAGAGGCTCCTTCATGTGGGCTTCTTTGAGCGACTCTGAACAGCATGAGGAGCAAGGCCCCTGAAGATGGCTGGAGACTTGGTGGCCCAGAGTGGTGCCACCTTAAATTAACTCTCTGGCAAGGTACCCCTAAAATATTACATATGTGGCAGTTGCTCAACTCCTTTGTCTGTAATTGGTTCTCAGGGCTGCTGGCCTCCTGCATTTCAGGGATTTGCATGCAGCCCGTTTTTCCCACAATAACCATCTCTGCAGCTATGATGCAAATCGGATACCCTGAAGCAAAGATCTCCTCCACAAATGTTGCTTTGGGGTTACAACTGCTGTTAGGAGTGAAGGAAAGAACTGTAGGAAGGCACAGTTAGCTGATGAGAGCTGAAGTGGAAGATGCAGAGGAAAGTCAGCTCACTGTGGACATAATCAGTGCCCATGTGCAGAGATAGAGCAGGGACGGCACCGCTTCTGCTGAGTCAGGTCCCCGACCTCCCAGGAAATTTGGCAGGAATGCAGTGTGAATTGAGACATTTAGAGATATTAAGGAGAAAAATAGAAAGAAAATTCTGAGCTGGACAGAAACAAAACTAGTTGGCTCCAAGCGGAAATGTTTAATGAAATTTTGCACATATTTGCTGGAATCTTCTTAGTGTTGGTTCACTCTTGAAAAGTGCTGTGTTGTTTATATAAGCAGCTCTATTTGAACGCTATTCAGAATGCTCAGACAGGGTTGTGGCATGGATTTCTTTTCCTTAAATTGTTTCTATGTGAGGATATGCAGTTGAAATATGTCAAACTGCAGAGAAATGTGACTGGCAGCCGAGCTCTTACATATTTCCCAGGAACTGTGTTAGTGGCTGTCACAGAGACATCACCTGTGAACCAGGGAAACTGCAGAGGGTGACTACATGCACTTCAGAAAGGATACCTTGGGGCCTGGAGGATAATTTTATCTAGTGATTTCTTGGGTTCTGCTATCTGTGGGTCAGCCTTGCTTTGGGAAAATAGAGGTCACGGCCTTAGACAATTTTGTCTAGAAGCCCAAGAAGCACTTTCCTCTTGGAGACCATACCTTGGTGCATTTCTGAGGGACTTCCAAACCACCTCCTCCTTACAACTCCTTTGGACATGGCACAGAGTCTTTCTGCTGCTGATATTTTCCATTGGAAGCATAGATGTCTCAACAAGCAAAGCATACCCAGGTCCATAACCACCTCATAAGAGCTACATGGTCACCTTGAAAATAAATCAGTGATACCCAAGAGTCCACAGACCAGAACAGAACACCACTGCCCAAGGTGAGCTTCTCCAACAGAGAAACGATGCAAGTTTGGGTTTTCCCACGGCTGCCAGGCAGAATGGGACAGAAAACCAATGACATCTAATCTCAAGGCTGAGGGCAGGTTGTGAGGAGTGATTTGCTTCCCAGACACTAGATGGAGTTGGGTAACTGAGGTTCGTTTCCAGAGTTCTTCAGGCTGAGGGTGCCTGGGTGAGCATACATCGTATCCCCATCCTGGGAGCTGCGATGGGCTGCCCGAACAAGGCTTGCTTTTTTATAGGCAACAGTAGCCTCATACAGCAAGGCCAGCCTCACCCCGACACTACATGAAATAGGTCACTATTTGGATAGACAGATTTATTGTGCAGTTTGCATTTAGGCTCAACGGTTAAAATAAATAGTCCTTTTCTTCCCTTGAGAGTTGATGAGCCAGACTCACTTTCAAACCACTGAAGACTTCTGTACTTTTTGACAAACACAGTTCTCCAATTAAGAACAGTAAATAGGATTATGCAGTCTGAAAAGGCTCTTTATCACTGGTAAGCTTGTATGTGGGAAGTGGGGGGTCTCTCTTTAGTGTCCATTGTAAGTCTTTTAAAATACTAACTAATGATTTTGTCACATCCAGAGTTTGAGACATCCAAAGGCAGAAGCTGCTTAAAGGCAGGCAGCCTTCCGCGGGAAGAGATCTGCATCCATGTGATTAAATCAGTATAATATATGCAGAATTAATGTATAGTTTTAATCTAAGCATTTTTAATGCAACCTTTGCATTTAACCACATGAAGAAGTAAGTTATGTTTGATTTTCTTTTAGGAAAATAGTTTATTATGTGAAGTAAATCCGTATATACGTATTTCTCATTAAACCAAAGTGTAACAAACAGTAGAAGTCAGCAAAGGCCAAATAGTTTAGCACTTCAGGAACTTGGTGTGGTGGCTGTCTGTCATCTATTTGAAAGATACTGCAGGCTTATTGCAGAGGAGATATAAAATAACCTGTTAATAACAGAAGTTTGATCCAAAGCTGCAGCAGTAAGTACCTGGTTGGTGCCATATGGTGCGAGGTCTTCCATCCTATATCACATAGCTGCAGATGTTCATATTATGTATATAATCGTCTAATCTCTCTTGGCTCTAGAACATCTGTGACATAGATTAATTATGCATTGTGCAAAGACAAAGCGTGGTGATTTAATTAGGTTTGTGATTACTGATTTTGAGTTCCATTGGCTCCCTCTCTTTTCCTTGTAATACAAATCAGGATTCACCAGTTTATTTTCTCTATTTTTTTCTTCCCCTTGCCCAGCTTTCTTATCAGGGCACTTTTCCCTGTTCTCTCATTTTGTCAGTTCTCGATACCCCTTTCATTTCTCCTGTACTTCTTCAAGATTAAGTGGCTAGAAATGTAAATATTCATCTAGGTGGAGGCAATACCATCTGTTTCCATATTGTTATCCTTGTCTTTTTTCTCATTCCAGATGCAGAATGATGACATGAATTGCAATATGCAGTGAATACAGTGACGGTGATATTGTAAATCAGACAAATTATGTCCTGAACTTGATTCGGTGTGATTTACACTGATGTAGATTGCATTTATGTAATTCTATTGGATTAGATAGTAGATATTTCTTTTTTTGTCTTTTTTTTTCTTTTTTAAGAATTCCTTAAAAACTTTAAGAGGGTTTGTAATTTCATCAGTTAGCTCCGGTTTTGTGAGATTTATTTTATTCCCCAGACAGATCTATTTCCTCGAGGTACAGGTACAACTCTAAGAGCCTGATATTAGCAGGTATTGCAGCCTCCCACACTTATAATTTAGAGTCAGATTTGGATGGTTTCTTCTGCTTGCAAGGTGCCTCAGGTCTGCTGAGCACTGAGATTCCATGGGTAATTCCTTTCTGTTCCTTGCAGCATGATGCTGCACTGGCTCACCTGTTCTATTCTCAATTTCTCCTCTCAGAACGTATAAACAAGCATCAATCCAGTCAAATGATGAGAAATAAAAGGTGACAAATAGGAAAAAATAATGTGGATTTTAAAAAATCTAATTCCAGTCTCTGTTTAATTTTGGTATTTGTACTTCTCTTTGCATTCTCATCAGTTCTGCATTAAGTCAGAGTGATCTGATGGAAATACTCATCTCAGAAGTGGGAAAACAGTTCTCAGCACTGAGCAAAGAATTTGAATATGCTTTAAAGGAGATTGCATTTTGTATTTTTACTGTAATTTCCCAATTTGTGCATACTTGAAATTTGTCCTTTTTCTTTGATGAAGGAGAGCTGACCTGGCCAGGGCAGGAGAGTCAGATTTGGTATGGAGTAAAGCATATTGCAGCTGCATCTGTTGGAAATACTCTCGTAATGGCCTGGCTCAATGCCCCTGTTTTCTTGGTGCCCAAGCCAATTTCACACATTTCCTAGCAATCCATCTGTGGAAGATGGAAATGCAGCAACAATACTCCATGCACAAGCATCAGTAAAGGCAGAGGAAGAGCCTTCACATTCAACGGCTGAGCCCAGTACAACACTGAGGGATTCATTCAGCTCAACTGATGCAAGCTGCAAAGGGCCTTTAGGAAAAAAAATCTTTACAACGCACTGTAAAGCACACAGCTGCTAGTGACTGTAATTGCTAATGTACATCTGCACCAATACAGATGTGTACAAAATTAAGATTTTGAAGGGAGAAAAAGTGGTGATTGACTGCAGGACAGGTTTTTCTTTATAAGTACCATTCGGGAATTGAAAATTTCAAAATTGAGTTTCCACACCATAGAAACCCATTGCTACTCTCGGGGAAGGTGAATTTTCAATAGATATGTCCTCAGTGACTTTCAATTAGAGCATTTCAATTTCACCTAAAGTCTGTGTGGTGAAATATTTATTATCGCCCTCAGGGACGTGGGATCTCACTATTTTAAATAAATAAAATATGTGGTATGTTTGCTCAGCACCCAATACTTTCATAGATATATCCTTTTCATCTATAATTAATTCTTCCAGTGCCTTTCGGATTTTAGTAGAACCATGTGCAGAAGAATGGGATGCTTGGTTTTGTTGGGGTTTTCATGGAAATGGAAGTTAGACTAACCACTATAGGAACTATTCAAAACTATATGCATTGCCTACCTACATTTAGAAGATGGCCTTTTCTGTTTTTTCCCAATAAATCCTTTGAAACTCTACCTCAAAACCACTAAAGATACATTGGTCTTTCCAAAAGTAATAGCTATTCACCAAGTGTTCGGCACATTCTAGTAAATGCATACCAAGGCTAAGAAACTGTGTAATGCGTCAATTGTTCACATCAGGACTTTTTGCCACGTGAAACATGACACAACATTTAAAACCCACTGGCTTCTCTTTCTAAAGGGAAAACTTCACTGGAAGAGGATTTAACACACCGTTATTACAAGCATCTTGATGGTAAAGCATGCCCTATGGAGTAAGCCACCAAAGAGGTGACTTCTGGTGAAGCTCAGAAGAGAGATAAAACTGATCTGCTGAAGCACCTCTTGCAGTGTTTTTCCAGCCCTGGGAATGTTGAACCAGGATCTAAGCAGAAAGAGCTGATGCAACTGGATGAAAAACTGTCAATGGTTTATGGGCCAGTTTGGCCTGGTTCTATGACTAATGGGGCAGGGACAGACCCATGCCCTGGGAAAGGGGAAGGGGGTAATAGGGAAAGCATAGGGAGATGGGCCCAAATACAAAACAGTGGCAATTATCTGAGGAGGAAAACTAATTTATTAAATAAGATTTTATAATGCAAAATAATACAGTATGGTAGAATATAATTGGAATTGAAGCTAATAAATCAAATTAAGTGCAAGAGTGTCCAAAACTGAAGGTCTTACTCTAAAGCTAAAGGCAAGACAACTGGAGAACCTCCACTGCTGAGATGACCAGCAAAAGAGAGAAGTCTCAGGACTTGCATGCAGTTTCAGTTTTCCTCTGAGTGTGAAACGGGAATGCAAAGTCCTCTTGGGTATGTAGTTCTTCTCTTCTGAGAACCAGGTACCCAAAATTCGGCAGCCCATGGAACTGGAGCATTAACTCTTTAACTCCCAGTGCCTTACATGATGTTGTGATGGGAATACTGATAATAAAAATCATAAAACCATGACAAAAATAGAGAAACAGCCCAGTCATGGGAGTAGGAGCATTTGACTTAAATCACCTGTCTGGTTTCTGGAACTGAAAAAGCCCAAGCTTTTTGGTTGAAATAAGCCTGCTCTGATGCACTTTTAATTTTTGGACTGAGTGGAAGTGAACTCGTGGTGCCTGTCTCTGACTGGACCTATCTCAAGCTCAGAGTCAAGGTGGTATCTGAGGGATCCTGTTCATGATAAACCAGATATACATCTAGGTAGGACTCAAGATATCACTGAGTTTTGTACAGCAAATGCAGAGTTGCACACACAAAGCAAGTTTTAGAATTGCTTCTCAAGAGTTTCACACTTCCATAGGCTAAAGGAAGTTCATTTTGGTCATAGAGAACCAGATGCTCATTTGGACCACACATGGCTGAAATGGGCCTGGCTTACTTTGATGATCTTTTGCATAGTCTTATTGGGCAGGGAACATAGTTGCACAACTCACCTGTATCATTTTCAAAGTTCTGACTTCTTTGACACAAGCATCATGCTACGTAAAAGCTATGTTTCCATAAACCTGAAGGGTTTTAACCTGGAAGTACATGTAGACAGAGATATGCTCGACCTCTCACCCTAGACATTTTCTCTAACCTGAGCAATGCAAATGCAGAAGTTTTCTATTGCCGAGATGAATTCTCAAAATTCAAGGAGATCCTCTGTGCCTGTTTTGATTAAAACAAAAGTCTGTCTGTAAGAGGCATCCTCTGAAGCAGATAGGAGCTTTGTGCTTAAAAGGCATGGCAAGTCAGCCAGGAAATTATAGACAAATGCATGAAAATGTGACCGAGACTTTGGAGATATAGGTAAGAAGTAGCATTAATTCTGGTGCATAGAATGCATTTTAATGTTTTTTCACATCAAAGAGCCTTGTTTAGACATTTGCTACTTGACCATGAAGATCCAGAAATGAGCAGAACGTACAAGATTATTAACTCCACTGAACCCTGAAATGAGAAGGTATTACCTGGTTTACAATCACTTTCTGAAACTGCTGCCCTTCTTTCCCTTATAAATCTTTCCTTCTCTTTTTGAACTTGCTTTTTTTTTAAAAAAAATCTTTCCATTTGGTCACTTCTGGTTTTCCTCATTTAAACAATTCCACTGTACATGTAATTAAAATTGTTCTTGGCTAAGTTATTTACTTACCATTGCTGTGTTGATCTGCTGATTGTAGATCCATCTGCTTCCACTTTTTTTACATTTGCGATGACAGGATGCTATTGAGCAGAAGCAATCAAGTCATTAACATTACCACCTGAAGCTTCAGCAATGTATATTTGTCTCCCAGTTCAAAAACCCTTCACCCTCTGAGGAAGGAGAAGAAGGGAGGAACGTCTTTTTCTCATTTTTATTTTTAACAGGCTAGAAAAGCTCAGTGGATTGATTATGAATGCAACGCATTTAGGTTTCACAGAACAATGGCTAATGCTACAAGGTCATTTAGATTAGAGCCATATGACTGGGTTTTGTATGCATTTCTGACCAGCATGGCATGCAGGTACAGAGCACACATCAGAACTGCTAATATTAAATTGCTTCAAATTCAGAATTTATTTGACACTGAGTAGGAATATCGAACTTGGCAGTGTTCTATGCATCCAATGAGCCTGCTTGCTGTGTCCCTGTCTTAAGCAAACTCCTTAGTTTGCCTGTTCCTGGCTATCATTGTAGACAAATCTGCCAATGGTGTCAGAGCAGAGTGCCAAACTAACAGCTAACACTGTCATTAACTCAAGCATTTGCTGTGATTTCTTCATTGACAAACATATTTGTTAGAATACATACCCGCCAGAGATATCTTAGAAGTGAAGCAAGAATAAGGAAATTAAGACAGTTTGCTTGACATGCAAATTATCATCTCAGCTCTAACCGGTTTCTGAAAAAGATACACTCTATAGAAATGACACATGCAGGAGAATACACAATGACTTTGTTTTCAGTCAACTGCTGTTCGATTTCATTTTTTATTTTTATTTATTTATTTTGTATTTATGGTAAAAATCCTCCTTTGCTAAGTATATTATTCTGGATTCTCCTTAAACACAGAAGCTTTTCTCTCGGCGGCTGTGAGTTTCCATCTTATTCACCTTTCTTCCCTCACGCTTTAATTGAATCTGCAAGGCATTCTTCTTCTGGTACTGTAATCGGGTGTCATGGAAACTTTGGAGCCAGCCTGAAGAAGAGGGATGCAGTGGCTGGCAGTCATTAAACAGTGAGAAGGATATTTTTTGAAAACAAAGATTTATAACTTTAGAATTTACACCAATATAGGAACAAGTCTATTTTAGTTAATTCCCTGGTATATCTATGCACATATTTATATCTCCAACAACTTCCCTCAGAGTTTCCCAATGACCCATACCAAATGCCACCAGCACTAGCAAAAGTGCTCTGTGAACAGAAATTTCATATTATCAAACACTTAAGCAGCCAGGACTATTCAGGATTAACAAAAATTAGTCTGAAAAATATCTTCAAACACTTAAGCAGCCAGGACTATTCAGGATTAACAAAAATTAGTCTGAAAAATATCTATTTGGGGTTAAACTCTTCATTACTCAAGAAAAAAAATGCATAGAAGATGAATTTCTAAAGTAAATCCCTACTTTCTGTGAAACGCAGCTGTAATAATAATGCCATACACGTGTACAAAAGCTATTGTTTCACTAAGAAAGTGATTTGATTTGCATTAATACAATGGATGGGACTACGGCAGAAGAAAAGAGTCACAAATCAATGGCTATGCTTTTCAACAAACTGAATGTTCCATAGCAGCACTTTTCATACATACATATCAGGTACGAGACTTCCATACCAGGAAGTAGAACTGAGTGCAGGCAAGGAAAAATCCTGCACCCTTGCACCAAAAGCTTAGTTTTACATTGTTGCAAGTGAGTTACACAAATAAAGCAACTAGAAGGGTGAGAATAAGAAATATCAATTACAGGTATGAAAATTGTTGTGCAAAATGATAAAGTTTGTGATGGAAAAAAGACACAGGCAGTTAGTGTGTCAAAGCTGTTTTGTTGTTGTTGTTGTTTTGTTTTTGTTTGTTTGTTTGTTTGTTTCTCCTGGGAAAATGCTTTACACTGGATAAAATTTCTAATAAAACCTTTTCTAGATAAAAAAGCATTCTCAGTTCTCTATCCTGGAGACCCAAACTCAGAGGTACCAATCTGGTCCAAGTATCATGTATCTTTCAGGTTCTCTGCATGCATCTCTTAGCCATAGCAAATAGGCCAAGATAAAAGGCTATTGACATTTCTGTATTTATATTTTTAAAGAAAATTTAAAAAGCGTGTGGGATCCTCTATCATTTCAATTCAGAAGGATTAGTGAAGGGTAAATCTAATTATTTTGTTTTCTCACTTTGCTTTAAACAAAGACCTTGTGTTGAATAACTAAAAAGAAATTGCAAATAGATGGCGAGTGAATCAGAACATCTTGGTAATGCTAAATAAAAGCTACTGGAAAGCTTATATCTACCCTTGTGGTTTCTGTTTTAAAAAAATATCATATTTTGCTCATGAGTGAAATGAAAAGTTTAATTATTCAATTTGGTAGCCCACCGGCACCCTTATGAAAATACAAGTAGTTCATCAGGTGAGCAGAAGTTTACCTGGCACTTATTTAGCAAGGGTAGAGCTAGCCCTGTCCAGAGCAGGGCTGTATGCCCACTGGCACAAAGCAGCACACACTGGTCCTGTTCTCCAGAGATCACTCCTACAACATTCACATGGCTTTTAGTAGTCTTGAATGTAGGTTTTGGATCCTGTCCTTCCATTATTGATCTTGGTGAGAGATTTTATTGTATCTCACTGGAAGGAGCAGGTTTTATGTGATGGTTCTAACAGTAGGTATAGTAGAATCATAGAATGGCTTAGGTTGGAAAGGAACTTAAAGATCATCTTGTTCCAAACCCCTGGCGTGTCCCTTTGAAGCTTCAGTACATGTTTGAGTAGTTCTCTTTACAGTGTCCTCCTCTCAGTGATGATGATGATGACCCACGTCTGCTGGAAGCAACAAACTCTCACTGATGCAGTGTTTGTTACACGTAAATCTGAAATAACCATGGCATGCTATTCACCATCCTTATATCTGCATCTCCTTTGCTTTCAAAGTTTTAAACACCAAAATATAATTTTCACAGCCAGTGCTTATGCCCAGGTACAAATGAAATAAAGTAACCATCAATCATCTGGTGGTAGCCACAAAACAAACACTGAAGTGGCTAAATGGAATTAACACTTCAGCACTTGATTGCAGGCATAACATTTATGCCTCTAATCCATTTACCTTCAAATTCTATACAGTAGGTAGACTTTCAAACTTGAAGGTCTGGCATTCAGGGTTTCTCTTTCCTAGTGTTTTATTCTTTCAGCTTTCATTTTTGTCATTTCCTGCTCAGATTCAAGAGTAAGGACACAATGACTTTGTAATCATTAACACGTCCACAATTCCTCTGCTATGTCACATTTGATTTTGAATATTACTCACAGGGATTAAGCTTTGCAGGTTTGGGTTCCTTTGCAAGGAAGGAGAAGGCACCAGCCGCCAGTCATCTTTTTTTCCAGTGCATGAAAAGAATCAAGTGCTGTCAGGAAGAATGCGTTTACTTTGGAATATGACAAACAACAAAATGAAATGAATAGGCATGAGGCATCCATGAGACAACAGCAGGCAAATGTTTTGGTTTTTTTTCTCTTTCAAAACATCAAGTTGATGTCCAGGAGAAACAAAATTGTAAGCCAAGTGTTCTCTTAGGCAGCTGTATTTGTCTGAGGCATTGGCCAGAATGAGGGACAACCTGCAGTAGTAATGCTCTTGTTTTTCCACCAGTGTATTATCATAAGATTTAGTATAGAAAAAAATTTAATGAAATAAGAAGTTCTCTCTCACACCTATACTATTAGAATTACCATCCTTTTCTACTAAAGAAACAAGTGTGCTTTATATCTTTGTTGTGGATTTAATGTAACTATTTTCCCCAAATTAGGGCAGCTGCATCACAGAGATATGCGCAATGTGGTTACCTGGCTTGTCAGTGGATTCACAGTTTCTTTATTATTCCTTTTCCGCCGTGGCACCGTGCAATTCAGTGCTTCCCCTCTCGTTTTCCTGGCAGGCAAGGCAGAGCCTCAGGGCTCCCAGGGATAGTCACAGCCCTGCGCAGCACCGGCTAATCGTCCATCCTTGTCTGTGCTTTAAAGTCACTCTGACAGCACTACAGTGCACAATGTGTGCCAGAGCAATGTCACCCTATTAGAGCATGTGAAAGTAATCCTATCTGCCAAAGGAATGTTCTGCAACACACAAACTAAAGCATACTTCACTTAATGCACTTTCTCTAATTGCACTGTGTGTCCAAAATTCAGTTACATGTGCTGCGAAGTCTGGGTGCATTCCTGCAGTCTACGTTCAAATTCACTGCTCACTGCTGAGGTGGGAATTAAACATGCAATTGAAATTGCTGTGAGTGTTTAATTCCAGCATAAATGGATGATCAGCTTGCAGACTGCTTACCTGGTTTTGCTGGGCTTTGCACAAGTGTGGGGCAACCCTGTAGGACAACAGAAGCAGGCTGATGGTACACATGCACGTGGCCAATCACCCTCACTGAAGCAGACAGGTTTATTTCTGGATAATTAGAAAATCTACAGATTGCCTTCTCTACCGTCTTCCTGAATAGAGTGCTAAAAGGAATAGTTTCCTACTATCTGAAGAGGAAAAAAATTCTCAACAGTGAATAATGAATACCTAATATGTTTGGATTTGCTTTTTGGCCACCTGTGACTTATCCCTAAGGATAAGGAACTGCCTGCTTTCCTTAGGCATCATGCTGCCCATGCCAATTCTATATTATATAGAGTAAAACCCTGCAGAAATGGCTCATGGTTGGCTCTTCTGGATGTGGAAGGGATGCTGGGGACATCGGAGCAGGATTTGTTTGTGTTTTGTGTATGCTTGGAGCAACGGCTGAGAAATAAGTGATGAGCAACAAACCGCCTACTCTGGATGTCAGTCTCTCTGGATGGATCTACCTAACTTTAAATAATGCAGTGTTGAAAAAAAAGTTTATTCACCAAATACCATTTCCAAGAGAGTCTCTCTGGTATATCTGCTATTTTACACACATGCTAAATCATTCAAGTTTTGTTAGGCAGTATTATTTTTACTAAAATGATATTTTGCTTTCCACAGCTTCCCACTTCCTGTAAAGGAAAATGATCTTAAAATATATGCCTCAACTACCTAAACCACTAAACCACAGGCAGAAAGGAATAAGCCAGTTCATGGACTGTCTCCTCCTGTGTGAACAAGATTTAAACCAAAACAAAATAAAACAAAACAAAACAAAACAATACAAATCACAAAGCAGTAGCAGGCAGCCTCCCTTCACAGACTTTGCATTTATTTTCAGTTCCAAATGTCAGGAGGCATGCAACCTCTGCATAAGCTTTGGAGCTCTCTTCCTCTGACCCTTTTACTCCTTCCCAAGATTTTCTGTCCCCAAAATAATTTCTCCTGGTAAAAGTGGTGTCTGGCATAAGGGTACAGGGCAGAGAAGAGCTGCAAATCACTCTGGCACTGACTATGACTGCACAGAAGTAGAGGACATGCAACAGGTGGTGGTGATATTCTGAAGCATCTCCTCGATGTGTCAAACACAGCATCACAACGCCTGGATCACACCGTTCATCAGCTCCTGCAGAAGTCCTGTTGGTGTCAGGACATGATCTGATCTGAAAAACCACCTCTGACTTCTGCCACTGCTTGGATTAGTTTATCTCAAGTTTGAGGCCCTTAGAAGAGTGGGTCTGGAGTATCTTTGCAACAATCTGAAACAGCTGAGTAGTGTGGTAGAAGCTGCGGGTGGACAGAAGGCATTCTCACAGCTGAAAGGCCATGGGAGCATCCTAATGCAGAACCTCAGAAGCTACAGGAAAAAACACAAACCTGAGGACAAGAGTATTCCAGAGCATTTGTGCCTCATTTTGTCTCATGCCTTCTACTCTACTGTGTCTTTGATTTCCCTGATTACAGATCAGCCTCTTGATTTTTGTGACATTTAGACGATCCTTTCTTTGTTTGCAGCTCCTTACACATGGTTTTCAGTTCTGAATTTGTCAGACCAGGCATCTCAGAAATCTTTCTGTAACATCAGCTGAAATTCTTACTTTGCTGGCAATTCTCTTCTGGATTTTCCTACTTGCAGCTTCTGCCCATGCCCCAGGGTGACAAGAATCTGAGCGGTGTCCTCATCTCCTTTCTCTCAGACGTTCATTTATGAAGAGTGTCTCTATTCAGAAACAACATCATCTCTGCTTTGTAACAAGAAGACAAAAACGTGGTTGTATGTTTTTAGAAAGCAGTGAGAGCAACACAAATACATCCATGTGAGCTGAACATGCAAGTGTGCAGGACCAGAGACTCTTCTAGTGCAATAACAGTCATTTTACAATGTCTGAGTTCCCTGGAAATGCTTACATAAAACCCAGAATATCCCCTGTGAGCACTGCAGCTACATCTATCCAGTGATCTCCTAAGTCAGTTGGCACTCCTCAGCATCCTGGGGATCAGGCCCTGCTGCCTTCCTGACAGCAAAGGGTGGTTAGAAACAAAATCCATGTTCGCAGAGGGATCTGCGTATGAGAAACAAAGCAGCACATGTATTTGTGTGTGTGTAAGGAACTGCTCTGCTGTGGGAAGTTAGCTTAAACTGGCTTTTTTTAACAGAATTTAAAACAGAAGGTTTCTCCAACTTCAAATATTTACATGAACAGGAGTACTGTACTATATCAATCAAACACTCGTGGACTTGAAGATGTGTTGAAATCTACGTACCTGATCTCTCGGAGAGCCTTGTGAGCTGCTTGGAGCTAGTTTATATTTAAAAGCCCTGACCCAGATGACAATACCAGAGCTTGTTAGTTATGTGTTTACACTGTGTGAACTTAAGTTACCAGCACGTCAGGAGAGGATGTATATTTTAGATAACAAAATCTGGTTTCTATCTTTCGTATTTTTAGATTTCACTCCTATGAATCTCCTAGCCAAGCAAATGAGTATTGAGTTTAACTATTGTTTTACAGAGGGAAAAACCCAGCTCATCTTAAAAAAACAAAAAAACAAACAAAAAAAACCTACTGGTTTGAGTAGAAAAAGTTAAACCTGATAATCACACTTAGAAACTGAGTTGCATTTCTCAAACTCCATTTACAGTTCATGAACCATGGGATGATATAGTAAAAGGAAATGGATTTGCAGAATTTTTGGTTTTGTTGCCTGCATTTTCATCTCAGATGAACAGGAATAGACTCTGAGAACTGACTTCTGCAGACATTATTTCTCAACCATTTTCATAACATTTCAAGTGAAACATCCATTTTTCCTCTGCCTGCCCTGTAAACACTAACCTGAGAGTCAAGCCAGACCCTCTCCTCCTCCAGTGAGCTCCCCAGCTCATGGGGCTGAAAGGCTTTTTGGGAACACCTATGCTACACTGGCACGCTTCCGTCATCTGCCACCCCACCTACCTGTGCTCACCCTTTTAACTCTCAAAAATGACATTTCAAACTAATAATGTTGCAAGATACAAGCTGGGGGTTCTGCAAAGGCCTGCTTGCTCTTTGCAAGCAGGAGGCACAGGTTGTGCTGATAATTACTTGTGGAAAACCATTAGCACCACATGGCAGTAATTAAACCCTGAAACCCCTTGATACCAACCATGAGGTTAATAAAGAATCAATGAAGTGCAGTCCTAGATTGGGACAAAATGTTTTCCTTGGCAAAGGAAAACTACATGGTGTTATGGTCACTTCTGTGTATTGGAAAGCCATTCTGCTATTCCAGAAGAAGAGAAAGTCCCACAGATGTCTTTACCTGATAGCACCTGAGCTTGTCAGAGTCCTCCCCTCCTGTTGCTACCACATCTGCTGTAACATATGCTACCTGTACTGGGTGAGGATTACTTGTTTAAGGAAGGTTAGTGTTATACTGGAGGTGCAAGTTTGGATGTTGTGAAAATCTACTTCCACCAAAGGAAGCAAAACCAGGAAGTGATGGGAGCCAAACTGAAGGAGTGTCTGACTAAAATAAAGGCTTGTAGCTCAAGCCTTTTATGCAACCCAAGTCAAGAAAAAATACTTTTGATTTAGCATTAAGCAAGTTATTTTAAAAGCTTCGAACAACACCTCTGATTGATCTGACCTTGAAGAAATTTGTTATTTACGGTACCAGCAGCCAGAAATATTTGAATTCCTACAAGGGCTTTGCAGGGTGATTTCCTAGGAAATTTATAGCAATGGAAGCAAAAAAAAAAAACAAAAACAAAAAAAAAAAACAAAAAAAAAAAAAAAAAACCAAACAAAAAAAAACAAAGAAGATCCAGACCTGCATTTTTTTAAATGTGTGTCCTTCCCCTCTTCTCCTCCTTCTGTGACTCCACTGCTGCCTGACACATTGATAGGCACTTCAGGAAGCTGTGATGAAGGCCAGTTTGTATGGCTGTGGGACTCCTGGCCATGTCAGATAATGTCACTGGATGCCTGAGCCAAATTAGGTGTGATGCTGGCAACGCTCTTCTGCCCATGGTCTGGCTGCATTCATCCCTGTTACTCTATCTGTGGGGTGATTTATGACCTTTACTCCATTCAACCTGATGAGCATGACTGATAAAAGGGTAAGGGGAAGAGGTTTTTAGGGAAATGTGTGACTACAACTGGGGTCCTCTGACAAAAGCCTGAAGACTTTTGAAGATCTCTCTGAGGGCAGTAGTGAGACAGATGCCATACTAGGAACATACTGACCTAGCTGGTTCAAGTTTTGCTGTCAGAGAAAATAAGTACCTTATGCTTTCCCTCATATAACACTATAAATGTTCATATTCATGTTTCCATAGTTTCATATTTACCCATAACCACATACGCTCAAACCTCCTTGGCAATAATAAATACTGTCCTTGTTATATCCACAGCTACAAGGTCTAGGACTATTTTCCAAAATTGACATTTTGGTTGACCTTCAAACTCCTTCAGACACAGCGCCTGCCTGTGGCTTGCTTCATTTTAGTGTGTCAAACATAAAGTAAGAGAAATCAATTAGTAGATGCTAGAAATATCTGGGCACCTGATTTCCCTTTTTGGCACACCTCCTAGTTTCCATAGGAGTTTAGGGCTCTCTTTTTGAGGCATGAAGATGGCCACCTACTGGGCTGGGAGTGGGCCATGCCCTCCGGAGATGCAGCTCCCCTTTAATAGAAAACCAAGGAACTCCTCTTTCAGATTATTATGAAAAGTTTCTCTTCAGAAAGGGTGAGGCCTTGAAACAGTCTGCCTTGAGAGATGATGGAGTCACTGTCCCTGGAGATGTTCAAGAATTATGTGGATGTGACACTAAGGGACATCACTAGTGGGCTTAGTGAGGACGGGTCAATAATGACCTTAGTTTTTCCCAACCTTAATGATAGAGTACCCATATTTTTCTGCCAGTTTTTGTACACGTCACACACACACACACACACACACACAGCTGCAGTGGGCGCTTCAGCCTTTCTATTGAGGGCCATGTGGCTCAAAAGCCAGCGCATCCCTGATATGATGCTCAGGGAAGTGCCCAAAGCCAGCTTGGATGAATTTGGATGCAGGTGTACCAGG
>VXAB01004367.1:70499-107391 GCA_013399175.1 Odontophorus gujanensis
GAGGTCAGGCTGACAGGCCTGTAGTTCCCTGGATCTTCCTTACGGCCTTTCTTGTAGATGGGAGTCACATCAGCCAGCTTCCAATCTTGTGGGACCTCTCCAGGAATGCTGATAGATGGTAGAAAGTGGCTTGGCCATCACCTCTGTCAGCTCCCTCAGCACCCTTGGGCGGATCCCATCTGGTCCCATAGACTTGTGGCAGCTCAGATGGAGGAGCAGGCCTCTGACTGTCTCTGCTGGAACACAGGGGGTGTATTATGCGCTCCGTCCCAGACTTCCAGGTTAGGGCGAAAAGTACCCCGAGGATAACTGCTCTGTCTATTAAGGACAGATGTGAAGAAGGCATTGAGAACCTCAGCTGTTTCCTTATCCTCTGTGGTTACATTCCCTGCCGCATCAAGTAAAGGAGAGAAATTCTCCTTAGTTCTTCTCTTGCTGTTAATATATTTGTATTAGCCACCGTGCAGCCAGGAAGAGCCTCTCCCTGCCAGACCAGGGGCTGAAACCAGTCCCTCCTTCTTGTAGCTAAAGGCAGCAGCATATAGCTCCGTCTCTACAAGCTTATAGTGTAGCTAAGTTTGGTATAACAAACATCCTCCATCCATTCCTCATGCTGGCACAGGCTGCCCAGAGATGTTGTGGATGCCCCATCCCTGGAGATGTTCCACATCAGGTTGGATGTGACCCTGAGCAGCCTCATCTAGTGGCTGTCAGTCCTGTCCATGACAAGGGATTGGAACTGGATGAACTTTGAGGTCCCTTCAAGTCATTCTAAGATTCATGCATTTGCACATGTAAAAAACAAGAACCAAGCAGCATCCATCCTGCTCTGCTCAGTGCAAATTGGTGGCACAGCTCAGAAAAGACTGAGGAGCTCCTAGGAAAGAAAGGAAAAACCTTCATGTTTCACTGAGTTCACTGATGGTCAAAATGTCATACCACTTTCTTGGCTTCAGGCACCTTTCTTCTCCCCTAACTTCCAGCCAGAAGAGCTCCTGTTGAGTATACAGAGCATCAGAGTATTATACACATGTAGCCAAAACTGCCAAAGATAGAAATGGGGAGCTAAACTGAAAGTGGTGGCAATGTGTTGATGAAATCACACTCCCCTGCTCATCCAGCCAGACTCTGAAGGATGGCTAACGGGTTTCTGAGCTGCTCCAAGCAAACAGCGTGGAAATGTAAGTCATGCTTTGGTTTATACCCAAAGTGTTGAACTAATAGCACTTGTCTCACATGTAAGCAGCTGCAAAACCTGATATTTACACAAGGATTCACAGAGATGAGAAAAGACTGCTTTTATTTTCTAGATGACAGCCTCTGGTTCAAATGGGAATTAATTTGGAAAAACTCTCTGGTCTGTGTTGTAGAGCATGCCAGGTTAAATGATGACAGCAGACTTTTTTTTATCATGGAAGGTTGGCTTTAAAGTATTACCATCATTCCCACATCAAAACAGGAGCAATCTTACCTACCAAAGCGCCAAATATTTTGCATGCCAAAAAGACTGTGAACGAAATAAAATTTACCTTTTAAAGCCATCAAAGAGCTCACTAATGCACTTTGCATAAATGGAAGCACACCCAAATACACTTACTAGTAGTTGCCACTTTTTCACAGAGCCATCACTGATAGTACATCCGTACTTGGCTTACCTTCAGCAAGGTAGCTCTGATTTCAAATCTTAAAACTTGCTTTAAGTTGGTGTTTCTATGATTCAAGCATCAGCTGACACACACTGCTGCTGGCAACATGATGGTTCCTGTCTCAGGCACCCAAGAAGTAAGTGCACAGTGTAGTCTTTCAAGACCATTTAGTGTAGCTGGAAAGTACAGTCCTGCTTTAGATACCAAGTCTGAC
The DNA here is from genome assembly GCA_013399175.1 of Odontophorus gujanensis. Lineage (NCBI taxonomy): Eukaryota > Metazoa > Chordata > Aves > Galliformes > Odontophoridae > Odontophorus > Odontophorus gujanensis. The sequence goes on from VXAB01004367.1 coordinate 72,360, forward strand.
CTCAAGTCCTAACTTGAGTTTCTTCAGATTTTTTTTCAGCTATATCAGCTGGTCTAACAAACCACATCCCTGTTCTTACAAACCTTGCAATCATGGGGAAATGATGGAGCAGGTGAAGCTCCTGCTGGTGGAATGCAGCACTGCTAATGGCAAGCAGGATACTGAAGTGTGTGATACATGAGATTGTTGTCAGATTTTGAATAGTTTGTAAACTCAACACAAATTTGAACCTGGACTCCCGCTGGGAGTTTGGGGACTCTGGCTCCATGCATTAGAGTGGCTCCACAAGTATATTTTTAAATTTTTTGAGGCAAAAGTGAGCGTGCCCAACAGAGCCATCAGGACAGTGAGATAGCACGGCAGTGGTCGGTAAAGCTTCCAGTTTTGCAGTTTGGTCTTTACACTGTAACGTAACTGTGGCCAAATATATACCTGGCAACTTCCTTGTCTTTCATGGTACTGTTTCAGTTTGTCTTGGTACAAGTAAACTTGAGCACGTATTTTATACTTAGCATGAGCACCTTCCACAGGTCTTCTGTTATGATTGTCGATCACAAGTTCAAAGTTCTTCCAAATCAAACATTTGAAGCTAATGGACAACATACATACTGATTCGTCTCCCTAAAGGCTCCAGCTGCCTCTGCAGTAGCAGCACATCTGTGCTTCTGTTGAAACCAAAGAGGGAAAAAAGAAAAGAGGAACTACGGAACAGATTTTTGTGTGATGCTTCCATCTTGTGGTCAACACAGAAAACTTCTGCTTGCTTTTTCAATTGAGGCGTTAACTAATGCAAGCAAACATTAAAACTTGTAAAGGCATCCCAAACATTTCCTCTAGTTGTGTGAAGGGGGTTGAACTACAATTGAGTATTCCATTTGGAAGAGACTGAATGCTGGCAGAGGCAGGACTGGGTCCCCCCTCCATTATCCACTGCGTTTTGGACTCAGGAGTGCTGGCAGTGCCAAAGAGTGCAAGAACAGAGAGACGGCTGGGTTGATGAGGCTCTTTGCCTCCCTGTGAAATTGATGCCAGGACTCCCATGGTGTATAGACTCTCATGCAGCTATCAGCTTCACAAGACAGCCCAGGCCTGCAAGATGACTTTCCTTCTTCATCATTCTTGAGCATACGAAGTGCTTACCTTCCATTTTCTCTGATTTTTCCGAATGGTTATTCCAGCACACAGCTCCCATGCCAGGAAGTGATGGGATATAGTCTTCTCACTGGGACAGGTGCAAGGTCACCATGCCTTAGGTGCTATTAGAAACTTCTCAGGGTGTCTGGACAACTTGGTTTCACCTGTTGAAACTGCTTCTTCCCTTCAGCATGGCTCATAGCAAGCAATATTAGCCAAAGGTCTGCTCACCTGTATACACTGAAGTGTCCCATCTAGGGCCCATGTACAGTGTGATTCTCTAATTTTTCCTTCTCATCCTGGCCAGAAGCCCACCCCTGTCTGTTGCTCAGGGCACACTGCAGCCCTCACCCTAGCTCTGGCCTCCTGGGCAAATGCCTCTTCCACAAGTCCACAGGTCCCCTTGGTAGCCAAGTTCTTGCAGAGGCCTTGAGGGAGGGAGCAGGGTCATAAGCACCTTGGTCATGGTCTCCAGTGCAGTGAGGAATGGGGCTATTGTGCAGGATGGGTTTACTTCAAAAGGAGGTCTCCCTGAGTGAACACACTTGCACAAATGCAGCCATACCCTATGCATTCCTGCTCTGCAAAAAGGAAGAAGGGTGAGAGCTGAACTCGAGCTCCACATCTAGCTGCATGTTCTTGTGTTGGGAGGGATTCTGATATTACCCCCTTAATTGTGGCTTGAGGTAAGTAAGTCCATCTCTCACCATGTCTCATATGGCTGCCAGACCTCCAAAAAGCAAGGCTGAAAGGGACAAACTTAAGGGCACAATAACGCCATGACTGCCTCCACAGCCCCTGAAGTGTTGGGAAGGGTTATCTGTCCACATAGTTTTGTGGGATAAGGAATCCTTTTTGGGAAGGGTGCAAAGGAGAGGAAACCTACCACAATTCTTACCTAAGGCAAGAGCTCAGGCTTCTGCTCCCTGATTGATGTAAGGATAAGTGTTGCTTTGTAAAGAAGTGATGAAGAAGGATATGTTTGATGGACAGTTCACCCCAGAAATGTTTTAATGGAAGTGACTACTCTCTGGAAGGAGATTGCTAACATGCCCATTCACAGGGTTTTCCCACAAGGATTTCTCACTTTCTTGTTTCCTGCTGGCAAACAGCAGGTGTAGGGAACCGGCTTTGCCAGAGGAGTTGGGCTTGATGATCTCTTGAGGTCCCTTCCAACCCCTATGATTCTATGATTCTATGATTCTATGATTCTATGATTCTATGATTCTATGATTCTATGATTCTATGATTCTATGATTCTATGATTCTATGATTCTATGATTCTATGATTCTATGAAACGGTCAGTTTTCAGAGCAGAAATTCCATTTGACAACTTTTATACTGTTTTCAAGCTGATATCATACAATTCTTCTCAAATTCACATTCAGTTATATAAACTACTGTGGGTGTATAGCATCATAGAGTAAAATCTTGTTTGGTTCATGAAGAAAGTCATTTCAGAATGGGTTTAAAAAAATAATTATATCTGTGGCTTGAGGAAGAGAGACCATGTTGATGTGAAGACAGACTCATCTATCCTCTGTATTCAAGAGCTTTAGACTAAAGGCTGGCATAAGCCAGTTTTAATCCCTTGTTAAAAACAACATTTGCATAAAACTTATTAGACACCTGTACCAGAAGAAGCAGAGCACATATAGTAGACACATGACATAGTGTTGTTTTTTGCACCCCTTTCCCCAACATGTTCAGACAGGCAGCATTGAACCTACCAGTGCTGAGGCCAGAAGGATTTCAACTTCTGTAGCAGCTCAGACATCAGTCACTGGTGCACTACAATTACTGCAGTTTGGGGTGGATGGAGCTTAACATGGACAGAATTCACGGGTTATGTTACCTGCTCATTGGCACTTCCTCACTGTTCTCACCAGAAGGGTTCAGGGAACTGTCCTTGCTGCCTGCTGCCTTCACAAATCACACAACTAACCCAAAATCTCAGGCAGAAAGAATAATAATAATTAAAAAAAAAAAAAAAAAAAAGCAAACAAGACTGATCCCTTATAACAATCTTTCAAGAAGTGAGTATAGACCCCTCACATATCCTTAAATTATATATCATTTATTGAAATATAGAGATCTTAATTTACAGGATTTGATTTTTCAAAGACAAAATATCAACAGGGGCATTTTGTAATACATTTTGTGCCTACCATCACTCAGGCTGGTTTGCCCTTCAAATATTTCACAACAGCCACCATTTTGGAAACACTTCCTTTTTTTATTATTCTAAAATATAACTTTTGGACATTCAAAGTGCAACAGTTAACGTGCCTGTGGAATATATCACAGTAAAAAAAAAATATAAACAAAGGCAGTGATATAGCTGTCATAAATGTTTTGGCAGTATTCTAAAAGTCTATATAAAAATACTTATATACATATTGATGTATAACATCATCATATCTCACGTCCTTCACCATGTAATAGGACCATTTTGTACAAGTTGCAGACCACACTGTAAGGAACTGGTTGGCCATTCCAAATGAAATGCTGTGATAGGCTAACACTGATTGTCATTATACAATTACCCTAGAATAAGATTTGGGAATATCTTTTCCAGTGGCTTCTCGAAAATTAAGCCATAAACTAAAACGTTGGTAATACTGAAAATATTGTGTATTCAAAGGATCATCTCCTCCCACTTCTCCCTCTCTAATGAATTCCCACTCTGCCTCTGCCTCTCATTCCAGTTTATAGGCAATTTCATTGGATTCCACCCAGAAATGAGCTGGGTTTGGCTAGACTGCTGCCACAGGTAAAATTAATTTACACAAACACTCATGAGTGGATAGAAAATGAAGTCTACCATTCACCATAAAGTGTGCAGGCTCTGGCTCACATCCACCATTTGTGTCTAGCCCCAATGTATATTGTGCAACACAGAATGAAATCAGTGAGGAGAAGTGGAGATTATGGGAAAATGTCCTTGTATTCCAGTAACTGGTATAGTGAAACATGCTGGGCCTGTTTTTCAAACCCTGAAGAACACTGGGCCATGTGCAAAAATGCAGGTGAAATTGCTTGCCTAATTTGAGCATGCAGTTGTAATGACTACACATGCAAATTAAGGCATGTGTGGTCTCAAATGGCCATTCAGATATCTGGGATATCCAATAGACAATTTCTGTTTCCTCAATTTATAGTTCATATCTGGAGAAAGACTTTACATCATCTTGTGTGTCCAGGTTATATCAACAGTCTTTATATTTCACAGTTGTCCCCATATGGAGCTCAGAAAGACACTTAGTATTGGTCTGTTGACTACAGAAAAAGGAGGACACATCATTGCTCATGGTTTGCTATGATTGTCAAACATCGCCAGGGCTGAAAATGCAGGTGCCTCACTTCAGGTCACATTTCCACGTCTGCAGGACATTTGTATGTGGCCCCAACCAGGTGACAGTTTTGAAACTCAGAGCCAAAATTATTTGCCTGGAGAAATGACAGTATTACATTTATTTTGATTCAATCCACAACCATCCATAAATGAAGTGAAGGTGAATTGTGTAGCTTCCCTTGGGCCGTTTCAAGGTAAAGTTTAGTTTGTTATTCAGATCCAGGTAGTGTGTGCTGTCAATTGCTGCTGGTCCCTCTTTCGTACTTCCTAGGAAAAGTACTGCAACGCAGGAATGAGTTTGTACCACATTTGCATTGGTTCTGTCATGCCAGATGCTGGGCGTGTCCTGCGAGGCACTCATCACACTGAATTAGAGTTAAGTTTGAAACATGAGCACCAGAAAGGATGGGGCCCTTTGCAGTGATGTACCTTTCTTTCGCATGTAAGTCTTCCAAAACATAAAATGTCAGTAACACTTTGTACAGTGATAGCAGTAATCATAATACTTTGCTCTTGTGAGTGATGTCAAAAAATAACTATTGCAGGCTGAGAGCAGGTTTGTTTCCATGCACCTTCATCCAGAAAGCACACTTGGAGGCAATTATCATTTGTAGTTACAGTCTGCAAAGATAATAGTCAATTTTCTGCTCCTGTTTAAACTTCAAAACTAAGACAAGGGTATTTGTTGCAGAACTATTTCTGCTTCTATGATCTGGAGTTCAAGGCTGGGAGAGATGTCTTTTTTCCTCAATCCGTTCTAATATCAAATTGATTCTTCATAGCTAATCCTGGAATAAGATTTCTTTTGAGAAACTATGAAACAGTAACAATGGGATGCTGCTGGTGGTTTATCATAATCTTCCACTCTCCACAATCCTGGAAATCTGGCATAAATTTAAATTTAGAAAAAAAAAAATGAATGCTAAAAGTTCTCCTAATTGGAGGACAATAATTGCTTCTATTATAGCTGATAAAAAAGCTGTTCTATTCATAATAGAAACCTAAATCTTAGTGTATTACAGGATGCAATTTTTTCTCCATATTAAAGTAGTTTTAGCTAGTCAGAGCAATTATCATACCTTCTAGGGCCTGATAAAGGTTGTTTCTTCAAATTTTCAGGTCATAATTTTTTTCCTTGTACTTAATAATGTTTCTTGACACTGCGTTTTTACTGAAGGACAATGAATTACAAAATATAGGTTTAGTGTTACGGAAAACAGTAGTAGTATTATCGTGAAAACAGCTATCTTCTATAGTTAATAAAGACTTACTAGGTTTCTAACACCTATTATAGACTTGTTTTAATTATTATTATTATTATTCCCCTTGCATTAATGTTAAAAAATAACATGTTTTGTTGTACTGGTCAGTTTTTTGTGGTTTCAGACCTTTTTGGTCCAAAAGTGGTTTTTGCATGTTCTTCAATTCACATGATAGTTCAACAGCAGCTGACACTGAGATTGAGGGAAGAAGTGCACAAAATTCATGGATGATCTCTTCTAAAATCCATGGAGTGTGTTCGATGCGCACCTCAAAAGATCCTTGAGCTGGTATTTATTTACATAATTACAATGATGAAGTATTGCTGCAGTGGAAATTCTATCCATCAAAGTCATAGGAATGCCCTTGAAACACAAAACTGGTCTGTTTATGGCCTTTCCATCATCCTCTACCAGTTGGAATGGCAAGCAACACTGAGATGCTCGTGAAGTACTGCAAGAAGCAACACTAAAAAATCCATCTTTGACAGTTCTCTCTCTTTCATTCTCAGGCTGATTCCTTTGCCCTCATTGGGCATTTCTCTGTACAAATCCATTTTCTCTTCACATCCTTGACATTGCAATGAAGTGGTTTTCTCTGTGTAGCAGAAGTATGTAGACAGCACAGAAAGCTTCCCCATGTGCAGTTAGAAGGTGTCTGGGATTACAGGAAGCTGTCCTCTACCAGATCTGATGAGTCAATCCCGATGTCATCCATCATGTCAATGTCCTCAATGGTCTCATCCTCTCTCTTGATAAAAGTAGAGCTACTGGAACCAGTTTCAATGGCACTTTCTTCAGATGTCTGGGAACTGGAAGAAACAAAGATCTCAGAGCTAAAATACACATTTAAAGGCACCAAGTAAGTACCCCAATTTCTGAACTGAACTGAACACCATATCTGCGCACACTTTCTGACATGACGTAATCTTACTCTGACCACGTTTCCTAGAACACGACATATCTTGTATCTCAAGAGTAATGAATAACCTTGAAATTCGAAGGAGGAAGTTGTTCATATGTTCCTACAAGCACTTTCTGACTCACAAGAACAATATCTTTATGACAGTGCTGGAACACTAGATTAAGCTGGGTGACAATAGATACCAATAAAAGTAATAGACAATAAGACAGTATGAGAATTACAGATAGAGGTAATAAATCTTAGTCTGGTTGGTGTTTCTTAGAAACTTAATCTGTCCCACTATCCAAAATAGTGAAAAAAACATCCAATAAAGACTTTGCTAGGTTGCTAACCCTATATACAAAGGCTGCTCTAAAATTTATGCCTCCTATTTTATTATGTTGGCCCACAATATCAGAGGTGGATGTTGGTGGTATAAGGGTAGAGGTTGAACCTTCCCAACAATATTCCATTACATTTTGTTGCTGTGTGACAGATGGCAGTAGAGTGGCAGTCTGACAGAGTGCATCTGACATGGCTGTGCCTAGGAAACAAAGGTTTTGCTGAACTTCTCCGCGTGGAAAAAAATTTTACCCATTGACATTCACAGACTCTAGCTGAATGGTTATGGAGACCGAACAGTGGATGTCAGCATAGTGAGGTGGTGGGTGGTGCATTTCAGAAATAGTGACAGCGAGATGAATGACAAGCCATGTTCCAGATGGCTATGCATGGTTGTCACACCATGAAATGAAGTGCATCTCTATCAGCCCAGCTGTGTAAATCGGTGGATTACAGCCAGGGAACTGTGAATGGAGCTGAATATGGGCTTCAGTGCATTGGAAACTATGGTGGCAGCACTGGAATATTGCAAAGTTTGTGCCAGGTGGGTCCCATGAGTGACCACACAGGAACTGAAAGAGCCCCTTACGCAAGTTTGTCAGGACCTAATGAACCAATGTGAGGATAAAAGTGACAGTTTACTGGATTGCATCATTCCTGGTGACAAAATGTGGTGTCACCACAACAAGATGGAGTCAAAATGGCAGTTCATGGAGTGGTGAATTCCCCACTGAAGGAAAAGTTCAGGATGCAGCCTTTAGCAGGTAAAGTGATATGCCCTGTCTTTTAGGATAGGAAGGGGGTGATCCTTCTGGATTTCCTGGAAACTGGACGAACTATCAATTCTGACTGCTACATTACAACTCTGACTAAGCTGAAGGCTCAAACTGACAGAGTAAGTCCAGAGAAGAGGACAGCTTTCCTCTTGTATCAATATAACACCAGGCCCATAATGGACTGAAGCCCATCCTGGACTGTCCTACCGCACCCACCATGTGGCACAGCTTTGATGCCTTCTGATTTTCATCTGTTCAAGTCAATGAAATATAGATGAAGTGGGCAACATTTTCCTAGCAGCAATGATGTCATAGCAGCTGTGAAACAGTCACTTCCACTGGCGCAGATTTTCACAAGCATGGCATGCAGGCTCTTGTCCATTACCAGCAAAAATGCAGAATTAATGGTGGTGACTATGTTGAAAAACAGTGTTTTGTAGTTGAGAATATGCTATATCAAGTAATGATATTGTGCTCTTCATATCTATTGTAGTTTCTACAGAAATAAATAGGAGGTATCACTTTCAGAGTGACCTATGTATAATGCTGCTGAAAAGGATGCACTGTCTTAAGCCACTGCCATTTACATTAGAAATTATATGAAGTTGTGCTTTGGTGGAATCACTCATATAAGCTGGTAAGAAAGCAGTAAAAATTCTGAATATGCTGTTGGCAATGAAAAAATACTATTGAAGATAATAAAAACAATATCTTGAATTTTAGAGCTAGTGAACAAACTTGTGAACAGACTTTGAAACACAGTTTTGAAGACATTGAGCTGTAGGGGAATATGTGATATAAAATGTGATGTAAAAAGTGCCTTCTGCACCATCAGACATTGCTGTGACTTGGCCAAGATAGTAGTTGTGCTCCTCTGTCAGTCACAGAAGAGCCAAAATGAGGTATTTCACATTGAAAGCACTGTGGCCAGTAACACTGCTCAGGACCTTCCTAATGCATAACTCCAACAGAGTCTAGGAGATGTGGAGTAGCATTCTAAAAAGTATGAATGCATGTCACTAAGTGTGACTCAGAACGGTGACTATAGGCCACCTGATTTGCAAACTGTACCCACCTGTGCCTGTTCCTTTTGCCAAGCTCATCTTCAGAAACAGGGTCAATGTCAGGCAGGGGGATGATGTACCCACTGTCAGCGCTCAGCCTCTGCTCATCAAATCCGCTCTCCCTATCCTTTAACTTGTCTTCATTCTTGTAGGTGACACCAATGTAAGCATTGTCACAGTCCCCTCTCATGCGAGTGACAGCTGGGTGATCACTTTTCAGGAAGTCCAGGTGAATCTTCTCATAGCTCTGAAAATATTAATTTCAACATCACTAGATGCTATTCAGTAAGAACACATTTCTTCAGCTGAGTAGCTATGATTCATTAACCCCAAAAGCATTTGCTCAATGAGTCTGCAACACTGGATGTAAAAGCCCAGCACCTTCAAGTGACTGAGAGTTCTAAGTGACAAGATGGTTTTAGAAGATAAAGGAGTGAGTGTGGCAGCACAGAGCAGACAAGTAGATGTGACAGAGGGGTAGGGAGAGAAGGAAGGGCTGATTGGGAAATGGAACACCAAATGATGGAGCAGGCAAAGCTTTTCCAGGCATGTTAGAAGTCTGAATCCAAATTCAAACTTCTGTCCGAAGAGGGAGGGAGAGAAATTGTAAATATGGGCAATATATACATTCCCTTTTCTGGAATACTGTGAAAAGGTATAAAAAACATGCTCTGCTAGAAACCTTGAATTAGTAGGATATCACTCACTGGAGTTAGAGAGTTCTGTTTCCCAGCTAAAACTGCAAAAATGCTTTCCTCAGCTTCCTTTCCCCAGAACATGTAATACCCCAGACTGCATCATGTAACTTATACAGGTTAGGATGTGTCAGTCCAGTGTTCATGCCTCTGATGGCTGGAGCAACAGTCACATTTCCCTCTAAAAACGTATGGACAAAATACAGACCTTTTTGTACTCTCCAGGCAACAAGCTCTCCACAATTTCACTCAAGTGGTAAAATGAAGGTCTTTTCTCTGGTTCACTGTTCCAGCACTTTACCATGATCTCATACCTACAGATAAGATGGAAAACAATTTAATCAACTGGGAAGGAAAACAAGCTATCAGGCAAAAACAAAAGCCAAAATTGTCCAGAGACTGGTCAGGCATGGGAAAGACAAATAAGCACATACACTTCATTGGTAGCATGATCAGGCTTTGCCATTCGGTAGCCACTCTTTATCTTATTGTAGAAAGTGGAGTCGACCATCATGCCAGGATATGGTGTTCCACCTGCAGGTAAAACAGAAGAAAAAAATACTATATATAAAGCTGAATAAAAAAAAAATTATTCTATGTTGTGTCAACACTTGCAACCTTGAAATAAGCCACAACTTACGATAGTAAAAATGTTAGCAAATCCACAAATGCCAACTAGCCAGTGTTTGTTGAACTATAGAAAGATGCTGACTTGGAGAAAACAGATGATTCAATTGTCTGGTTAATACTCCACTGGGGTATATTTTAAATTTTGGAGAGTGCTGAGGATGCCTGTGAATGTAGAAGGGTGAGATGCAAGTGCTTTTTAAAATCCTTTTGAGAACTGCTCAGAGTCCCATGTAGCTTTTCCAGCTATTGATCATTTTATGTTTTGTGGTGTGAGATAAGAAATTTCAAAACAGTATTAGACAAGCCTGGAAGATGTTTGCAGTCATGTGTGCCTTCACGCACAAAACGTTCTTTCTTTTCAATAAGAAGTTACTTGTACAGAACTGGACCTTTGCAATTCACTATTTGCAATGTCAAGTGGCTCTAAAGTGGAACCTGCTCATAAAACTGAAATATTGATATTTCATTTGAAAAGCCAAATGATTCCCAGATAGTGTCCCCAATACTGACTAGCTGCTCAGACCAAAGTTTGACACAACATCAAAATTAATGAAACTAAACTGAAGCTGACAAAAATGAATGTATTACATCAGCTGCAAGGCATTGCTGGTATGCTCGGATGAGAAACGTTGTCTAGGAAAGACTGAGGCTGGTACCACTTCAAAAAAATCCCTTTGCAGCGTGTCTGAAGTGTACTGACTGGATGATCCCCAGATCAGGTTGTCAGACTGTATCTAGCAGACCTAAGTTCATGCTCTACCACTGTCTTCCCATGCTGCTTTGGCAAGCCACTTGCTTGTGTATGTTTCACTTTTCAAGAAAGAGCGGACTTTCTCAGGTGCAGGCGTGCGTGCTGTAATGTTTATTCCAAAGACCTCAGCCCTCTCAAAAGTAAGGTTTTCACCAAAAAATAGCCTTCAGACCCTACCTAACAAAGAAGACAATGAAGCACAGACTTAGGTGTGTTTCAGTTCCCCATCTAAATAGCAATTCTGTGACTCCCAGTGATGCTTGAGAATGGATATTTACAGGGTGCAGTGACACTCAGAGATTGCAGTTATCAATATTATAAATAGCAGTGCAAATGCTGTTTTTGAGAAGCAGCTCTATGACAGCTTATTCTAGAAAATAACGTTAGGCTTGGGGTTGCCATGGGGCAGTAGTAGATACTCTACAGGCATGATTAATTCTGCTCAGAGTAAATCTGGGTAAAGCACACTTACTGAAGCAGGCCAGCCACCCGCATGGGAGGCTAATTAATCAGCCTGAGTCGAGAGCCAGGCTGCTCCCAGCTGGGAGCTGTATATTGTCTGTAACTGCTAAACACTGTCATAACCACTTCATGCTGCCATAAACCAACTGTGAGAATGGTGCTGACCTGGAAATGAGAAATCAGCGTCCCAGAAGATTGGCATTTTGTTTTCATTCTGTAATGGATCATAGACGGGATATTTTGAAACATATACAAAGAGATTGCTTCAAAATAGCCACTCGGCTGAGACGCAGCCAAGGCATCTTGATGCATGAGGAAGTTCATTCCTCCACAGTTTGGCCAGAAATTCCATCCTGTCACCAATACCCAATACTTTTTCCACAAAAGCTTTTCACTTACTGCTTTCAATTTTATGGCCAAAAAAAAAAAAAAACACTTTAGGAGAATAGGGACTTCTTACTTCAGACTTAATTCTGGGTCCTGAAATCTCATGTAGAAGAAACTAAAAGTTGACATCACACCTATATATCTACTATAGGATTTGAAATACTTTACAGAGAACAGCTTGGACTGAGAAAAATTAATTACAACATGTAAGAAACTGTTCACAGTACATACCAAGAGAAAATATTTCCCACAGCAGAATACCATAAGACCAAACATCACTTAATGTTGTGTACAGATTGTCAAAAATGCTTTCAGGTGCCATCCATTTTACTGGGAGGAAAGTCTGTAACAGAAAGAAATAAACCCCAAACCACGTAGATTAGTCATTAAAGAAACACATCCTGTTTCAGCTGTTGTCTGATAGTCAGGATTAGCTTCCCTTTCATAAGAAAAGCTTGTGAATATGGCTTTTAATTCCATTTTACATGGAGATATTAGGATTAGAAGTGATGCTACTCTTTGATCCCCGCAATAATTTATTAAGCTACAACTGTATTCATTTTCCCACTAGCAAATGACTAGGTTGATTGAAGGTATAATGCAAAGGGCGGTACTGATGATCTAGATCTGATATGTCACTGATGGATGTGTTACTACTCTACAGAGTGACAGTTCCTTAATTTATCCACTCACAAAACTTGCCAGTTAAAATTTAAACTTGTGAAGTCCTAAGTGTGGCCAAAGAGCTTTCCAGCTTTCAAGCAATCTTAGGAGAGTTACATGAATTAATGAACTGAAGAAAAATTGTTCTGAAGAGTGCTCATCTCAGCAGTCAATTAGTGTAACCAACACTGCTAACCAGTATTTAAAGCTGACACTTCTCATTGCAGTTAAAACAGAGCTAAGGAGATTAAGAAGTACATACACTGCCCTTGGAGACGTAGTTGGAATCATGCATGATGTCTCTAGCCAACCCAAAGTCACAGATCTTCACGATTTTGCCTTGAGCCAGAAGGACATTACGAGCTGCCAAGTCACGGTGTACACACTGCATGGAGAGAAACAAGTCTTTCAAGGACGTGCCAAATCCTAGAGGGCCATTTCACTTCCAAAGCGCTCCGGAAACACCAATGTTGTCTTCTAACAGAGACATGGAGGTATGAGTCCCCAGAATCAGAGGGGGTGCATGTGCATTTACAACAACAGTAAGGATGCAAAAGTGGTGCCTGTCTACTGCACTCCACCGATGCTGTGCTAATGATAGTTTGTGCTTGGACCACACTGGTCTATATGGATGGATGGATCCTCCACCCAAACCCTGTCTAGATCCACCACTGGGTCTAGGACTTTATGAATGACACAGGGTGTAAACAAGGAAGAGGATGCTGCTTTGATTTCTCCAGTCATGACAATCTGTTTCCAGCTGAGTCAAAAATCTGTCGAGAACCCCAAAACACTATTATATTGTATTACGTTTTCAGAATCTAAACTGAAACACACAATTGAGACATTTTGACATTTCTTGCACTTTTACTTACTGCTTTATTTACTTACATTTTTAGAAGCCAAGAATTCCATTCCCCGTGCAACCTGGTAGGTGAAGCTTAGCAAATCCAGTAGGCTCAGACCCTCTGAACTGTCATCTGAAAGAAGGTTTTTTACTTCTGATTCTACTGAAAAAGAGAGAAAAGTATATATATGTTTGAGCTGCGAAGTGTGAAAGCAGCATCCATTTCTCCTACCTGTCACGATTCGAGCTGATGACTTTAACAGACTGCTATGACCAACAGTCTTCACAGTATCTAACCACTGCTGATGTCTGCATCAGTTGCTGACACATACTGCTTTCAGTGTTGAATATAATGTTTGTTTTTATTCCTGTCTGTATGTTTTTTTCCCACAAAATTGCAGGAAAAAAAAAAGAAATTTAAAAAGTCCACTGAAGTGCTATACAGGCTGTTTATAATACTCAGTGTGTGGTTCAAAAACATTTACCAGGTTTTTGTGCATACATGTACATTCTTATCCACTAACTGTTTCTGAACACTGCTGCATTTTCCATTCATTGGAACAGATCCAATACCAGCAAAAAGGATCAGGAATTCTATGGCAACTAATCTTATTTTTTTTTAATGAAAGCAGTCAGCGAAAAAACAGTCATGATTCTGTGATTCATTTATCCCTACTGTCCTAGAGCACAATATGAGTACATTAGTCTGCCATGTAAATCTGGGGCTGGCTATGCTTCAGTTCCTGGGGCCTAGAGCCAGAAGTGACTGCCTATTTTTAAGTAAAGCATATTTAGATTCTGAGAAAAGGAACAGGGAATAGGATGTATTCATTATCCTCATTACATAATCCAGGAAAGTATTTGGAAAGCTGTGCATTTGGTATTGGTTAATGTGAAATGTAAGTGGAAACAGAGCAATATAAATTACTATTATTGTTGTTCATTTCTACTGCTCAAAATCTCGCAGACAAGACTAATGAAACCACTGCCTCCAAAGAATGTCTGCAGCCCCACTGCAGAATATGGCCTCTCAGCACTTCAGCACAGAAGCAAACACACAGCCCTACCCCTGCTGCCCCAGCAGCACATAGTACCACCAGAGCACACTGACAGTCACAGAATCATAGAATCATAAGGCACCAGCTTTTAGCTTATAGCTGATTCTCGCATGCCTACAGAACACAGATGAGTAGTTTACATCCATGTCTTACATGACAAAAATCAGACATCTTCATGTAATCATTATTTGTGTCAGTGATGCATGCAGGTGGGACAACTCTATGTTACCTGACAAAGATTTCTTCTTATATGAAGCAGGTCGATCATATACAGATCTCTGAATATCAGAGTATTTAGATCCCTCCTTCCTTTCCAGCATTGGCACATACTGAGTCGTATCAGCTTGTTTCATGTCCATGTATTCTCCAGTGTTTTCAAATGATAAAATCACATAGCTGAAATTAAAAGATATGGTTGTATCAGCTATCAAGGAAGGTGGCTTCCCTGCCATAGCATTCTGTGTTCTGACAGTCCTTTGGACACACAGTTGCATTGCTAAGAAATACAAAAGTCTAAGAGTTGGCTTATTGGCAGAGAACACATAAGAATTTGCATGACAACACAGCCATGTATTACCACATGCACATTACCATGAACTACAGTAGTTGAACCTGTACAAGAGCCTCAGTCTTGTCCTTTTGTCAACAGTGAGGTATACAGACATATCTCGTTTAACTTCCAACAGTCCCACTGAACTCAGCTATTACTACCTTGGGTGTTGTTCAAGGAGCTCAAAAAGATAGGCTAATTTATTCACTCAGTTTGCATCAAACCCAGTCCAGCTGATCAAACCCCTCCTCAGACAAATGGTCCCGGCTGGACTTGGCTACTGAGTCAGTTGATCTATTTGCCAGTGTGGTTTTTTGAAGGAATCTCTGGCACCTTGTTAAATCCTGGCTGATGTTATGACATTGCTTGATTGTTGAATGCATAACTACAAGCTTCCTCCACCATCAACTGTCAAAAGCTGCTTGAAACAATACACAAACTAGCTAGGCCATTGGTAGATAACGGAAAGTGTCTGAATACAGGGAGCAATCTCTGTAGTGTTATTTGAAGGGAAAGAGTTTTATTTAAACAGTGAAAATTTCCCAAACAGGAAACCAGGAAATCAGATAGCTGTGCTTCACCTCTAATACTTGAATGGATAGAGACAAAAGGACATCTATACAGAAAGGAGGAACATTAGGCTATGCTTTATTAATGGAAATGTGCTCTGGGAGCTCAGGATCAGATAGGGAAGAGGGAATGGAGCTTGAGGAGAGACAAGTTTGACTGTGTGCTTCAGAGATGCAGTAACAATGCAGGTGCAGGACTACTGTTGTCCTGTAAAGATAATGGCTTTTCCCCTAAATCCATATATCTCCTGCACTACTTTGGGCAGAGTGGAATTTGTTTAAAAGGTCTGCAAAATCTGTGTTCTCCCACAGGTGTGTGAATCCTATTTAGAAAGAAGGCTGTAAGCAGTTGTGTCTATGGAGAACATGCAGCAGTCCTGGGGCCGTGGGCATCTGCATATGATCTAGGATTCATGTCAGGAATATTGAACAGAAGCTGATAAAACCTTTCTATATCTAACAATACTGATAAACACAAGACCATTGAGATGAAAGTGAGAGAGCTCTGAACCAAGGAATGAAAGGAAAGGAATAAGAGTTAGTAATGCTATTCCTTATGTTCTAGGTCATACATTTGTTTCCCCTTTTTCTCACCTTCTTGTGCTTTCATCAGCTGGGTTCATCCCAAAAATATCCAGATCTTTCTTTGGTTTCTCTGGATGTCGGCTGAGGAAGTTGTCCCTGTTCTTGTGCAGATAGTTCACCAAATCACCATAAAAGCAGTATTCAGTGATTATGTAAATAGGACCTGATGAAGTAAGGTAAAATAATGTATCATTCAAAAATGACAGCTCCCAAAGACAGCAGAAAATCAAATATAAAACATACAGATTACTAGGAGTTAATATGTTTCAGTTTATTAAGTTATGATTGTAACTACTGTCAAATAACAAGTAGGCTTGTGAAATCTCATATTTATTTATATTTAATGTTAAGGTCAATCGCATTTCACATTTGCGTGACTTAAACAATAAATGACTGCTCCACAGCAAGCTTCCATTTATTCAGCCAAACCCACCTGATTTTGTACAAGCTCCAAGTAGGTTCACAATATTCAGGTGGGGACCAAGGTGTGTCATTATCTTCAGTTCAGACATGAGTGCCTGTTTTTCACTGGATCTAGCTGTAGCTGTTGAAAAAGCACACCGGCCACTGAGTGAGGATAATCAACTTTTTCACAACAGCTGATATCTCTTTGCTTGCCTTGAAAAAACATTTCTAAAATGATTTCTTGAAGAAAACTGTCCTTTTCTTGACAGTAGGGTTTCTTAAGACTTGAAGAAGAGTAGTAAGTCATAGAATCATAGAATCATTAAGGTTGAAAAAGACCTCTAAGATTATCTAGTCCAGTCATCCACTTACCATCAAATTTGCCCACTAAACCATGTCCCTAAGTACCACATCTCCACATTTCTTGAACTCCTAATGAATAAGCATCAGCTCTGCTGATGGAATACTCTTCTATGGGGCAGAAGAGACAAAAGGTAGAAGGAGGAAAATAAAATTTCCTGGTTAAGAAGCACTGTAAGGAACAAAGAAGCTTCAGATATCCAAAAGGAAAGAGGATTTATTTGATCTATCTCAAGAGCTGACACAGACTGTTTGCCCTTTTCCAGAGGTACAATTGGATTGCCTGCATGGCACAGAGGCACCTCAGAAGATGTTTTTTTCAACACTAGAAAGTTCCTCATGGTTCTTGAGCAAATGGTGCAAACCAGATCAACCCACACTGCAGGAAGATTTGCAGCTTCAGATACGGATAAGCTATTTACACATAAGCAGTGCTCAAATAACCCAATGGGAACAAGCACCAATTAGAACAGAAAATGGAATGGTGACAACTTACGTTTCAGCATTTTTACAGCTACTTTCATCACTGGTTGAGAACGACTCAGTCCATATGCTGTCCCTTCCACCACTTTTCCAAATGCACCAGAACCGAGGATTCGACCTGAACATGAGGAAGAGTATTATTAATTCCAGTGTGTAACAGCAATTAGCCTCATTTCCTGCTGCTGTTCCTCTTTGGGCTATGACTACACTCACTTAGACAGAACACTGGTGTTAATAATAATAATAATGATAATAATAATAATAATAATAATAATAATAATAATAATAATAATAATAATAATAATAATAATGTGATGCTGTTAAACAGAAAAGGTAAATATATTTTAAATAAATGAAGTACGATTCCTAAAAGCAAGCAAACAAGCAAGCAAACCATTAGAAGCACATTATATATGGGAACTTTATATATATATATATATATATATATCTCCGCTATATAGAGAGGAACTCTAAAAACAATGCATTTCATAAATATTTGTCCCTTATTCTGCCCTCCCACCCTCACCCTTCCTAAGCACTGAACTTTCCATGTCCAAGCTTGCCTTAGTCAGTATCTGACTACAGTACAGATGTGCCCTTCACTTCAAATCTGAACTGGGCTCTCCAGCTGTGGTTTTAGGCTGCTATATTGTTGCTGATAGAGCTAGCAACAAGANCACTTACCATCAAATTTGCCCACTAAACCATGTCCCTAAGTACCACATCTCCACATTTCTTGAACTCCTAATGAATAAGCATCAGCTCTGCTGATGGAAGACTCTTCTATGGGGCAGAAGAGACAAAAGGTAGAAGGAGGAAAATAAAATTTCCTGGTTAAGAAGCACTGTAAGGAACAAAGAAGCTTCAGATATCCAAAAGGAAAGAGGATTTATTTGATCTATCTCAAGAGCTGACACAGACTGTTTGCCCTTTTCCAGAGGTACAATTGGATTGCCTGCATGGCACAGAGGCACCTCAGAAGATGTTTTTTTTCAACACTAGAAAGTTCCTCATGGTTCTTGAGCAAATGGTGCAAACCAGATCAACCCACACTGCAGGAAGATTTGCAGCTTCAGATACGGATAAGCTATTTACACATAAGCAGTGCTCAAATAACCCAATGGGAACAAGCACCAATTAGAACAGAAAATGGAATGGTGACAACTTACGTTTCAGCATTTTTACAGCTACTTTCATCACTGGTTGAGAACGACTCAGTCCATATGCTGTCCCTTCCACCACTTTTCCAAATGCACCAGAACCGAGGATTCGACCTGAACATGAGGAAGAGTATTATTAATTCCAGTGTGTAACAGCAATTAGCCTCATTTCCTGCTGCTGTTCCTCTTTGGGCTATGACTACACTCACTTAGACAGAACACTGGTGTTAATAATAATAATAATGATAATAATAATAATAATAATAATAATAATAATAATAATAATAATAATAATAATAATGTGATGCTGTTAAACAGAAAAGGTAAATATATTTTAAATAAATGAAGTACGATTCCTAAAAGCAAGCAAACAAGCAAGCAAACCATTAGAAGCACATTATANGCAAACAAGCAAGCAAACCATTAGAAGCACATTATATATGGGAACTTTATATATATATATATATATATATATCTCCGCTATATAGAGAGGAACTCTAAAAACAATGCATTTCATAAATATTTGTCCCTTATTCTGCCCTCCCACCCTCACCCTTCCTAAGCACTGAACTTTCCATGTCCAAGCTTGCCTTAGTCAGTATCTGACTACAGTACAGATGTGCCCTTCACTTCAAATCTGAACTGGGCTCTCCAGCTGTGGTTTTAGGCTGCTATATTGTTGCTGATAGAGCTAGCAACAAGACAGGCTTGAGAGAATCAGCAGCACATTTAGAAACAGACAAGCGGGACCATCAGCAATCTAAAGGAAGATGAAATACATATTGGTCACATATGAGGGAAACTCCTCTGAAGTTTAACGTACAAGTGTGTTTCATCTGGTTGAATAAACTTTATTATAAATTTCCAAGCGCTATGATGAAACAGCTAATGTTTATACTAATTTACTCTTCCCACAAATCAATTTAGACAAAAAGTTTTGATTATTATATCCTGTCTTCTGTTATGGATGCAGTGTGCAGAAGAATTGTGTATAGATTAAGCAGGATTCTGGAGGAGTATGAAGTGCACAAACATAATCCAAAATACTATAATTCATTGATTCCATATTGGACAGCAAGTTCATTAAGGCAACGTTTATTCAGCAAACAAACCCTTGTATGAGCTCCAGATGCCAGGACATTTTCATATTCCCAATGAGCTCTTTAATTTCATTTCTTTTTTTTCTTTTTTTTTTTAACTTCCCACATGAGGAGACAATATAGGGCCTTTTACTATGGAGATAAATGGAATTTTGTCTATGACATTTGCTTGCAGTTTGAACTTGATGTCTTTTACACATCTGAAAGTGTTATCTAGTATGCAGTACCACATTTCTGTTATCCTGAGGCTACAGACCACACTTTTATTGTATACACTCTTTAATAAAAAATTTTCAACCAAAAAGAAATATCTACATCATTAACAAACACAAGAAATGGTGCATGCTTAGATGAGTTACACCTAAGAACATCTCCAAGATCATGACAGCGTAGTTTGTCATGCACACAAAAATCATGTCATTTCTTCTCAAGATTTCTGTGCTCCAAAGGTTATTCTTTCCAGTTGGTCAGGATGTGAAAAATCTTCCCACTAAATTTCAAACTAATTCAAACAACATGAAATTTGGCCCCTGAAATTTTTCAGCCCAAAAATCTGGGAGCCACATGGCAGGATGCAGCCCTTCAGAAAGTGATCGCGTTTGCTTATGCTCCTTGATCTTCTTGTCTTCATGAGCCAATTCCTCCCCAAACCATATTGCCGGCTGAGCATGAGACACACGTCTCCCTCCCATTCCTCAGCCCAGCCTGGGTGCATTCGGAGGCTGGGGGAGTGCTTCCGGAGTGGCAGGGAGCTATTGCTGCTATTCCCCTTTTCACCCCTCTCCACGCACATCCCATCTGTTCTACACTAGAGTATCAGAGCCAGGTGGGAGCTGACTGCTTACAAGTTGGAGGCATCTGTAATGCAACCAGCTCCATCACTTTCTAGATGTCAAGGCCTTCAGCAGAGACCAAAATTAAATCCTGTATTTATTATTCTTAGTATAAAGACACGACTGGGTTCTGCCTGCTGGAATATCAGGATTGCTTCTCTGCAACAGCGGGACTGTGCAGACAGCATAATTTCCAGGCTCTTCAAGCTGCTGGAGAAACAGTATTCAGGATGAAAGCTAATTTCAGTCCACCCTCTGCTCAGGTCTGCAATGTTTTCTGAGACCAGCACAGAGGAGTCATGTTTCTGATCTAGGGGACACGCCTGCAGAGATGAAGTCCCACACATAGTATTCTCAACCAGACTGTTCTTTGGCTAAAACTGATCTTGGATTCACCCCATATTGAACTTTAACTTTCTTGGCAAATACCAAAAGCTAAGCAAGCTTTATAATCTATACCCAGCTTCTAGAAATTAGGTACTACGTCCCTAAATGCTGTAAAACTCGAAACTTAATTTGCCTTTTCCAAGCTGCAAATGGAGATGGGTCTGATTCTGTCTGTTAGACCAGCATTTCATTTTATGAAGTCCACTGTGACATATGAGTGGTTTGTTAGGAAGTGATGGGAGCAACTCTGCAACCTCTACTGCCATCCCAAAACCCTGAGATCCCATAGCACTGAGAGCCTTCTCCTCAAGGGGCCCTGTCCTGTGCCTCCCCAGCTGAAGGAGGATGTCATGCAGGGACCTCACTGTTTCTCAGCTGTGCCAGGGACAATGACACACAAGCAGCTCATTGCATTATCTAACTTCTTGTCGTTACAAATATCCCAGTCCCGTGCTAGCTGCCGGGTGTTTTAAATAGCAGAGCATTACACACATAGTAGAGAGGGGATATAAAAGGGAAATGTGCACTGTAACTCAAATTTATTAATTGAAACTACAGACAGACAACGTTCAGAGTTGGCATTTAATGCAGTTCTGCACTCCAGGCACTACTAGCTGTTAAAATAAATAAATAAATAAATCCCATGCACACAAATAAATACCAGCTGGCTTACTCAGCTAGAGTGAGAAACACTCATCTGAATGAGCCAAAATGTTTTTTCATCCTCTTTCAGAGCCTCCTTGAGTTAAAGGTGTGATTCCTTTGCTGCCATCTTCCACTTCAATAATAGAAACCCCCTCAGACCAGAATTACCAGACCCAGAAGAAAAACAGGTCCCCATCAGCCTGATAGGAAACATTTAATAAGGCAAAACTGCCAGCAGAGAAATGTTAACCATGTCAAGAAGAATGCTTGAGCAGTCCTGTTTGCTAAAAGGACAAGTAGCACCCATTTTTAAAGCTCTGACGGTCATGAATGTAGTTGCAAACAGGAAAGCTCTGAAGGAGACCACTGCTCATGAATCAGAGGGAGATGAAGTCACAGTGGTGGTCTGTTAACTCAGATCTGACTAATCCTATTCAGGCAGATAATTAAAGTCTGAGTTGTAATAAAATAATTCTATTAAACATTCACCCTCTCCTAGTTTTCAAATAGCAATGTGAATTTAATTAAAGGATGTCACTGCTGAACCTGAAAATTTTGTACCTCTTCTTTTAAGAATTAGCACCAATCCTTTCTCTATGGTGGAGCAAGGAGAACTACAGCAGGGGAATGCATTCTTTAAACAGCATCAAACAAAAAAGCTCCTTTCAGCTCTCTTCTCCCACATTTTGTATATGCAGTTTGATGCACAGACACCCCAAGACAGGGCTGATTTATGCATTTAAAGTACACTCTGGATAGAACATTAAAATTGTTTATAATCACTACAATTCTAAGTGATGTAGATGCCAAACTGGACCAGTTAGCTGAATTCTGTATGAACTCTAATGCAGGGACAACAAAGCAAGAAAGCAAAGGAGGAAGGAAGAAGGGCAGTAGCCACAAGAACACATTATTCAGTTACTCAGCAATTATATATGCACATCATGGATTAATAATTTAAAAAATATTTCTAATAAAACTGTATAACTACTTGCAGGTTTCCCTTAGCCTCTCCACATAAACATAAATGTCTTGCAAATTAAAAATACTGATTCACTTCTCGTGGCTGTCTCAGCAGCAATGACTGTTGGAGATGGAATCTAATTCTGGCAGAGACCATCTAAGTCATGTTGAGATGGGCACTGCACATCTGTAGCCCTGCAGAGCTGGAATGAAGGTGTAGGAAACACCAACACAAGTGGTTCAAGGCTGGCACCAATGCAGGAGAAGGGGATGTAGAAGAACAATAGAGAACAAATAAAAAGAGACTCTGGCCTTCATGGCCATGAGGAAACTTACCAAGCACTAACCCATCTCGAGGAAACTCCCATCTGGAGTCATAAGGTAGTTGCATTGGGTCTACATAAATGTATTCATGGCCGTCAGGGCTGATAGACTCAATGACTCTCCATCTGATCTCGTACCTTGGCTTCTACAAACCATATTGAATGTAATCATTAGTCTTGTGTCTGACTTTATATGAAAACCCAACAGGGCTCAGCATCCAAACCAAAAATTTTTTTTTTCTAGATTACCTGTTTCCAGATGATGACCAGGACAATCAGTGAAATTATCACAATCACCAACAGGACTAAGACTGCAGCAGCCACCGTCAGCTCTGATCGCAAGGCTGTAGAGTAACAAGACAGGTCATATTTTCCTCCTGAGCCATGAAAACATGACACACGCACAAGACACCCATCTCCCACAGCTTTGCAGTTCTCATGTCCTACAAATGTGGAAAGAGCACCTGGGGCTGGTGACTGTAAAGCCTTCTGAAATCAGAGCTACACTGTCTTCTTAGTTTAGAAGAATATCCCATAACCAATCATAATAAAATGATAAAATGAATCAGATACCCCATAAAGACCTGTAAAATGCCTCATTCTCAAATGCTTCTGGGTGGATAAAATCCATTTTCATTTATTTTTATTTGCAGCAGTTTATGTTTTTATCTACTAGGCTTTCTTATAGATTAAAATGAGGTGTGTTAATGAGAGGTCAAATTGGCTGCTGTAATCTCACAGAAGGACAAAGGAAACTCACTGGGAGCCACAAGTTTCAGTTCCCGAGTAACAGCACCAAGGTCGTTTCTTGCCACACATCTCACAGCCAGGGTTTCCTCTATCTTCTGGAAGGTCACCTGGCTTTCCACCATGTTCTTCTCATCCAGGTGGACTTCCATGTGTATATCAGATACATTGTTAGTCAGAAGAGTCCAGGAAGTGTCATTGCTGCATCTGCAGAGAGTAACAGTGGAAACACATGTTGAGTGTAGGTGTTGATAGAGTCACCACAATAGGAGTCATCTTTTCCTATGCTTTTTTTTCTGACAATTGTAATTTTAAAGACCAGGAATATTTAAAACCACCTCTGTGAAAAGGTTGCATCTTTCTTCCATTGAAATAATCAGCCTTCTGGTCTAATTATTGCTGAAACTTTGAAATTTTGATAATGTAGCCCAGTGGTCCAGTAGAGATAGATCTTGGTGCTACTAGGTATCCTGTAGAGTTATAGCAGTGGATGAATCTCTATTTCTACCTGAACCCTTCATGCCACACAAGGGTTCCCAGGGCAGAACTAAGAGGACAGCTGTCCCAGATGACAGGAGTAGATTTTAGTGCAAAGGGAGTGGAGCATAGCTGGGAGGTCCCAGGGCTCCTAGCCTCCTTCCATGTTTAGTCTCCTTTTCCTTTGCATATACAGCCTTCCAGGGAGAGTTCAGCAGCTCCCAGCAGCTACAGAAGGAAACAGTCTAGAACCAGCAAAAACAGGAATGATTACTACATATGTCTAGAATACTTGGTGAAAATTATAATCTGGAGGAAAATTGTTCAATTTACAATTTAGAAGCACACAAGAGTTTTAATGAGGCAGCTGAGCTATCTGTGAAGTAGCAGGAGCCGCCAGAACGGAGGGGTTTGTACATAAAAGATTTACTACATTCAATTATTGAACACAAAGATTTTATCAAAGTTAAATGAATGCACTGTGCATTCTTCTATTGGACATAAACACCAGGAAGGATACCAAACACCTCTCAAAATATAAGCAATATGTCTCTGAAAAGACATCAGAATTATAGCTTAGTGGCCCTTGATGAGGAAAACATGGGATGATAACTAATAATTTTAAGCTAGTCAAGAACAAAGCAGTCATGTTTTAGATAACAGAGCCCCTCCTCTTCTTACTTTTTAATGTCCTTGCAAACCAGCCATTCCACATCTGGAAGCGGGGTCCCTTCAGCCAAGCATCTCACTGTCTGCCTGCCAGCAGAGCCCTGGTGGTCATCCATAAGGTCTAAGATCAAGGCTGGAACTGGAAAGGAGTTGGGAGTTCGTTAAAACATTCAACAAAAGCAGCCTGAAATCTCAAATAAAGCAGGGCAGGTATTTTTTGTCTGGCAGTTTAGTGGCAGCTAGAGCTTGGGACTTGGCCAAGAGGTCCTTGTCTGTTGAGGAACATGGGGTATCTCAGGCTAGAGCCATGAAAATAAAGAGCTGTGTATATGCCACGTCTTCGTGTCGTGCTAAATGAGTTATCGTTCCCACTGTCAGCTGGAATAACTTAGACAGGAGGATAAAGTTTCTTTCTGGCACAAGGCCAGTGCAGAAGTCAAAGCCACGATTACAGTACAAGATCTGTGAGGACTCAGCATGCAAGCACAGTGCCAGACACCCCAGTTCATGCTTTTCTTATCTCCATAGTCCAGACAATCCAGTACTCATTGTTGACCCCATGTGTAAGTGGATCAAGTTTTTTCTGTGGCCCATCAGCTCTGGTGAGCAAGGTTTTGGGAGCCCTTACCTTGTATTAGCAGTGAGAAGGTGTACCGTTTAATCTCATCTTCGTTTTCGGCAACCAAAGTGTAGTACCCACTGTCTTCTTCCTTGGCCCGGATCAATTTTAGTATACTTTGAAACCTTCAGAAATGAAATTTCTGGTTTGTATTTTTGTATGTTTACATTCTGTTTATATGTTTAAAGCAGGCATTAAAAAATCTACTTCAATGCAATATATAATCTGGATATGTGAATATTATAGTGTGCTGATACACGATTTGCCTGGCATGCCTTTGCACTAAAATCATTGTTCAAACAGTAAATAGTCATCAAAACACAACCAAGAAAGATGTGGGCAATATTATATTCTGCACAGCTCTGATAAAGACTGTGATGTTTCTGAAAATAGCTGAAGATTATTGGAGTGAAGATTTCTTGGAGGGACTGAAGAGGATTCGTACCCAGAATTCAAGATTTGTATGGTTTGGAGATGGTAATGTTATTAAGGTATTACCCTTGAGAGCAGAAAACAAAGGATTTTTAAATATTATTGAGTAAGAAGAAGCGAACTGCAGTAGAAAGAGAAAGCAGAAGTTCTCAGGTTTCTAGGGAAGAAACTCTCAAGCCAACATGGCAAAGTAAGATTCGTAAGAGTATTTTTACCGTGTTTCCTGGACTCTGTTTGAACTAGTAACAATCTCAGTAAGATTTTCAATCAGAGTCACATTATCCTTCAACCAGTACATTTTTGGAGCGGGGTACGCCTGCACATCGACGACAAAATTTTTGACTTCATGTAGATTGACAGCTTCCAAAGGGCTAAACTGAGGCTCTAGATGAATGAACCCTTTGTCTGTAAATGAAAAAGCCATGCATGAGCAATGCTGTGCAGCATTTTTCAAGAAGAGTGTTTTCCAACACATTAATAATTTTTGGACACTGAAATCAGACTATACCATGAACTGTAATGACTACTTTCTTATTTTCCTTAACCTCCTTGGTTGCGTGTCGAGCAGTACATTCATAATCCCCTGTGTCTTTCACTGATGCATCAGGAATGGTCAAGGTGTAAACCAGCTTCTGTGATGGGACTTTGATATCATCGAGTTTTATCAGACCTTTTTCTTTCTGCAATTTGGAGAAGGAAAAAAAGAACCTTGCTTAAGTAAATCAGCTGAAAAATGAGGATTTATGATGCCACTGGAGTGACGGCAACCATCTAAACCCTGCATGGCAGAAGGATTCTTTATTCAGTCAGGGATATATTTTGAATCCACAGGTATAAAAGGTGTGTCTATAAAAATCGTGTCCTTCTGGGGGCAGCCACAGACCGATGAGGAGATTTAGAGCTTGTATTTTGTTCATAAGAAACAAAATGTCATCCAAACAGTGAGCAGCCCAAAAGTGCATTTCACTGATTCTGCTACCTTCTCCTCAGATAGAAAAGCTGTTTGTTTTTGGTTTTGTTTTTTTTTAATTTACTTTCTTTAGTTCAGTAGGGTGAAGTTTTATGCTCTCCATTAGACAAAAAGTAACCATCTATTAGATGCTATGTCCTCTCTGTTCTCAAAACAAGAATAATTTATTAACAAGGAGAAGAATCTTGCAAGAGCAAGAACGGTGAGAATGGTCAACCAGGAGAGGCCAGAATAAAAAATATTTTGCAGACCATTTCGATAGATGGCATATAGCAGAGGCTTTAGTGTTTAACATAGAAAACAAAAAATTATTTTTTATTTTGGGATCTTAACTTACTTAAATAAAAGCTGCTATTTGGGATCACAATTAGGCAGTCACTTCTACTACTACATGGTCTCAGTTACCAGACTTTTATACGGGATGCTCTGGAATTCTCCATTGACATTAATCAAATTTCACTGAATAAAAATGTTTACTGCAGAATGATGTTAAGCAGGTTTGTAAAGTTCTGAGTTTGTCTCAAAGTTTTAAGGCTTTCTGACAATCTTTTTCTCATATGTTCTTTCTGTTTGGAAGTTCTCTTTAGTGAGTAATTACGCTGACTACAAGAGTCATTTAATTTACACTGGCACAAGATGCAACTAAGGCTCTGAACTTGATTCCCCATCATTCTATATAACGCTGAAGAATCCAGGATTTAGGAGAGATATTTTAGAGATTCACACCCTCAGCAGTAGCGCTATGTGCAGATGTCTGACACATTCCTAGACCTTTCTATTTCCACATTTCTTTTTCTGAGCCAGCATAAGACTTGAGAGGCAGCATTCCTCCCTCTGCTCATGGGCTCACAGTCACGCCTCACCTTCCACTCATGCTTTGCATACTTACTAATAACACATTCTAACTTTTGATACCAGCTTTCTTTTGTGGTACCCTGAAAGTAAAACAAATTACTTTATTTTTTTTTTCCCTTAGCTGTCATCATTCAGAGCAGAGATTACTTCCAACACTACCTTCTTCCCAGTAAGTAACTACAAACATTCAAACAAACAAAAAAGAGATATTTACCACTTTCCCAGGATAGTTCCACTGTAAATTAACCACCTCATTGTCAAAGACCACACAAGTTACTACAATGGTCTCGCCTGTTTTGTAGACAGTTTTAAGAGCTTCAATTTCAACTGGCAGCTGTGAAGTAGCTAAGAGAAGAGAGAGAGTGCAAATTTAGTTTAAAACTGTATGCAGTGTTCACATTGTGTGATTTCAGGGAGATTCCATTTCACTTCCCCTGCACAATAACCTGGAAAATTCAATGAAAGTACTGCTGATATTATATGAATCAGTATATCATTTTATCAGTATGTATATCAGTAAATATCATATATTTAAATAGACACTATGCATTTAAAGCATTAAGTATACAGGCATTGAGTTAAACCAATTCAATTAAGAAATGGTCCATAACTAAAATTTCTGTTCCTATCTCAAGGCACCTGTGAGAAAGCACACAGTACAAAATTAATTTCTCATTTGCTAATCAGTGACTATATTTGAAATTCTACTTCTTGTCAATAAAACCACGGCCTCAAAATATTTGAATCTTTTTTCCTGATTATCCAAAATCCTACAATTTGAAACCACTGGGAAATGTCAAGCTTTTAAGTTATGGTTCAGCATACAGGAAGAAAACACATGGATTACAAAAGATTTTTGTGAACTTTTGAGAGAGGAGGGTAAAGTTCGAGACATCTTATTCTCATGAAAATTGTGTGCCACTGCTAAGTGAGCTAGGAACTAAGTGACTAACACTATAGCTGCAGCAGCAAGGAGTTCATCAGAGAAGTACCAGATATAACCCCATGCTGGTGCTAATATAGCTCTTATATATGAAAAATGAACTGACCTACACATTATTTCTTGGGTTGTTATTATTTTTTTCCAAATGAAAATAAATAAATACCTCTTAAAATATAGATGAGGAACTCATCAGACTTGAACTCCACGCCTTTAACGATTGTTTTGCATGTGTACGGTCCTGCAAGGAAGTTCCCTATGAAGCCTTGTTTACTGTCATAGAAAGCATAGACAGGCTTGTCTAAACTGTTAACTAAAGTCACTTCAGCACTTGGGTCACTTGTCCGACAAGGGATAACGGTGGGATCACCTTCTTCTACTAGGATGAATTGGTCTTCTGGTAAGGAAGGAACAAAAGGCATGTCTGGGTCTGTAAGAAATAAGAGGTAAGTTTATATCACCTTTTTTTTTTGAAGTTCATGTAGAGAAATTGGATGTCAGTGACTGTATATAGGATTTAACTGAAATTAGTACAGTAACAATCAGTTTTGGTATTGCTTATATGGAAAAAATCATTAAAAGGACATTTCATCAACCACTTCAGGGTACTCATCTTCATGCTTCTCTAACTTATCTAACATTGCAGTTATGAGACATAGTTAATTATGGTCACAGCATGTGGTTTTCAGACTATAGTATTCAACCATAGAAAAACAAACGAACACCTGGTAATTTTAGTTCTTTTAAAGTCAACAAAATACATGCCAGCTTTCCTATCCCGCCAGTCCAAAGACTGAGTTCAAAACATAATAGCATAACATATCAAACATAAAAAGCAGAGCCCTCAAATTATCTGTACTTGGCCACTTGGAATAAACAAATAATCCCCACTAGCCTGAAGCTTCTGTGTGAAGCTTTATAATGAAATTTAATAAACAGCAATACAAATCCCTCCAACAATAGTATTTATGCTGCACTGGCAGGCTCTTTGTAGCAACAGTCCAAACACAGCCCTCTATCCCAAACACACTGCCAAATCCATGTATTCATTTTCCCAGTGTAATTTGAAACAGAAACAAGATTCACCTAGTTTAGTTTTCTCTGTGCTTTTAGTGAAACTAGGATATTGTGTGAAGTCTCAAAGTAATCTTCCTTGGCCAAAGTGAGTTGCTGCCACCCATTGCCCTCATAATTCAGTGCAGGAAAAACAATTGTAAAGAAAGTTTATAGTGGAAACGGAATCATTCTCTATAATTTGGAGAAAAGGATATGTTTCTGCATTTATGACATCTTCATGTTCAGTGAATGGAAAAAATTACAGGGTGTCTCTGCCTTGTATATGTGGTAGGCTGAAATCTAGAGGCACTTCAAAATCAAACTGAAAAACCTCTTCTTGAGGAAATCTTCTGTCTCTTCCCTTTCTATCCCTTTACTAGGTGAATTACAAGCCTACTTAACAACAAAATCTTTTGGCAATATGGGTAGACCTGGTTGGAAATCGAAATGCACGTGCCAAAGCCTGAAACCTCTTACTGCTTCAAGAGTGAATACAAATGTTTTAAGTTTATTGTGGGAAATGTAGAGAAAGTCTTGGAAGAATCACTGTATTCAAATCACACATCATGAACTGCAAAAACTCAATACCACTTCAAAATAGCCTTAAAAAAGTTTCATTATACTTTCCTGACCTTTTCCCCTTCCACAATTTTCCTTTCAGTTTCAGACATCATCTCCTCTAAAACTTAAATAAGTTTTGTAGGATTACCTACAATCCCTTCTTTTCTCCTTCATTTCCTGCTCAAACTATTTACTGCAAACGTCATAGCTTGGACTCCTCTGGCCCTGCTCTTCTGCCACTCATGCTCCGAACACCAAGGGAACAATCAGTGCTTTGCCAGGCAGCCAGCTGCAGTTCAGTCTGCAGTGCCTATCACAGTCACAGGAAAAAAGAAAAAGACAAAAAAAAAATCCAAACATTCTTATTTGATGGATAGCATGGAAATCCTTCAAAGGAATTTCCAGCCAGAAGAAGAGAGTGGAAGGGCAAAGCTTGTGATAGGAAATTCTGAAAATAAAGGATGCCATATCTTCTGAGTCCAACAGATTTTCCACCACTACAGGGAAGGGTTGCACAGGGACAAGGAAGGCCGTGGTTGCCATGAAAAGTACCCGGTACTGCATGAAATGCTTCATGGAAACACCATATTTCTAATCTTGCCTCAGTGAGATTGCTGGCTAGCCACAGCATTTCTTGCTTCAGCCTTGCTTAAAACAGCCACCCCAAGACAGTTCTGCTGCTTTATGCTTCCCAGGCCCTGTACATGTGTGAGTTTCTCCTTATTCTCAGTTTAAATTAAGTGAAGAACAAGAAATGGCCTTCCCCAACTGGTGACTGCTTCAGTGTCTGGCATGACACTACTTAGGCCAGCATGCATCCCAAAGCATCCACCAAAGTCACCGATGAAAGGATCGATTACACTGTTCAACTCCAAACTCATCCTTCTTGAGAACTGAAGTTTCTACCAAAAACATGAAAACCAGTAGAAAGAAGAATGCATCTATAGACTCAAAGGTGCTGGTCTCAATTTGCATGTTAGGGAGCAGTTCAGAGGTCATTTCCTTTCCCTTACGGCAAGCTGCCCCCACCAATATGCGTCCTGTGAGCACACACATGGCAGCCCTCCCACCAACCCTCGAGTAGGGTGATGGCATCCCCACTTACCAGGTACATAGATGTAGATGTCCTTCCCCTCAACTTCCCCATCCTCCACTTGCGTGTGGTTATAATAGCAAACATACATGCCCGTGTGAGCGGCTGAGGCATTTCCGACTTCAAGCACTGTTACGAAGAGGCCACTGTTGTTCTCCTCGTGTCTGATGTCTATCCTGTGGCTTCCCTCTGTCACTGGGTACTGCCAGCTCACTTCGCTGTCTCCAGAGCATTTGAGTGTGAAACTGGAATTCAGCTGTACAACCATCTCATTTCTATTGGGAACAATAGTTGGCAGAGGAAGCTGGCAAAGTGTTAGGAGCGGTCCTGGAAAAAGACACAAAGAACACATGAGCACACAGCCCATCCTCAGCACAGGAATGGGAGAGGATGCAGTGTGGGCCCAGAGAAGGCATCCTTATGGCCATTTCAGACGTGCTGACACCTCAGGAAATATACCCTTGTTAAAAGCCAGAGCTGCTCCCAGTGGAAGGCAAATGGCCTCCCTTTGAAATGCTAAGCAAGCAGTGTTTGCTTGCAGCGCTCTGTTTGGCAAATCCAGAGGTGAAAGACAGAGGGTGAGATTAGAGAAGGCTCCCAATACACACCTCGGCTTCCTGCCCTGCTGTGGGCACTGCCTTTTTGCCCTGGTTGCTGGTTCACGGGCACTGCAGGGCTGGGCTGCAGGACTGTTCCTTGTAACACGGTCAGGAAGTCAGCAGTCAGACAATTTTCAAGCTTGCAATCGAAAGTTAGAAACTGCTTCCCAAGGCCAACACCTGTGTTTTACATCTGGCTTCTATTTCTGCAAAGGGTTGGAGCAGGGGCTTGGATCCAAAGTTTGTGCATGGGTCTACCTCTAGCCAAAGTGTACAGAGGGTTTATGGCCAAATAAAACTGTAATTTGCTGAACTAGATGTTGTAGATGGCACCGCTTTTCAGATGCAAACTATGTTTATGTGATCAGATTTGCAAGCATAGGTAATTTGTAGGTGGGCTGGGGCAGGGTCAAGTCCCAGAAGGAAAATGAGAAGGTCCACACCCACGGTTCCTGAAGGAAATGAAAGGGGAATTCACCAGGGAAGCAGTGTGAAAGTGAGCTCTGCACAACAAACCAGCACTGGGAGCCTAGACGTCCTTTGAAACCAGTTTCCCACATCTGCACGTGTTATCTGAGCCTGCAGGGCCCGTTCTATATTTGGCAGCCTTGTGGCAAGCCTTGCCCTCCCCTTCCAGCGCCATGCGTCCTGCAGATGTGGGCAGCTCTGTGGTGGGGACGGGGCTGCTGGGCCCACACAGGCAGCCCGGTCTGTGCTGAAGTGCTCCTGCATGGCAGGGCTGGCGGATGGACCCATGCTTTGTCTTGGCATACCAACAGGAAGGGCAGAGAAATAGAAGCTGGAGGTGGCTGGCCAGCCATGTGCTGCGGGTTATTGCAGACACAGCAAAGGCAAACTTAAAAATGGATATACAGAGGAGCAGGGATGGCATAGAGGAGTGAGAAATATTACCTGTGAGAAAACATCCCAGGATCAGGAATGTCCTTGGGGGAGGACCCATAGCTGGCAACAACTGAAACAAGAAGAAGGCAACAGGGAGCCAGTTAATAGCTATGGCAGCTTGCAGGATCCCTCGCTGCTAAAGGCAGGCACATCCCTGGGACCCCATTTGCACACATAGCTTGGTGTAGTGCGTGGGGCTGCAGCCGAGGCACAACAACTGCTGCTCCTCACCCATTCTGGCCCATCCCACTCCTGAATTCTGACCTTTTGGTGCTTGAAGCTTTTTGGGGGAGAAATTGTGTATTTTAAATCTACTTTTATTATAAATCTCACAATTGTAAGTGATATTTTTGTCTTGCCATTGTACATATGTACATATATATAGCTTACTGAATACAGTACAAGACAATAGTGTTTATTGCTTATTTAGCAAGAATTCTCTTGATTGAGAGACATGCTATTTAAAACATATGCCAACATCTTCTGATGGAATAAATACTCGACAGACTGCAGGCCAGCATTGCCGTCCCTGGGTGCCTCTTCTCAGCAGCACGAGGAGCCACACATCATACACGATAATTTCAGCTTTCAAACACATAGTCAGAAATCATCAGTTGTGAAGAGGCAACAACAGCAACAAGCATCATGGTAATTTTTGTCTACTCCAAGCCCTCGAGCAGACTGCTGGACGTTTTGCAAAGCAGCAGCTCCTACAACCCCTGCTCCCATTGAGATCAATGGGGATTTCAGTTGATTTTAATAGTAACTGGATTTGGCACAAATCCAACATGCAGTTAAAAAAGACTGTGCAGAAGAACTCCAAACCTGAAACACAGACCAAGTAGTAAAATAAAGGATGGTGTGTGAAAACAGAGACTACTTTTCAAAGGTCCCAGAGAATTTCAGTTCATCCTCTGGTACTCTGCTGCCAGTTCTGAGACAGGAAAGCACATAGGTGCATTCAGTTGTAAAGGCAATGCCAATACCATATGGGAGCAAGATGATTGCAGCATGCCAAGGGGTGTTTCTGAACCAGTCCTTCTCTCCTCCTGCAACGTGTGGTGCAGGTGGTGCTCCTTTGCAAAGCAAAAAAGTATTTGATACTCCAATCAAACTTAAAGGTCTCAGAAGCAGAATTAGAAGTCTTACAAAATACCAATCCCCCAGACACAAAGGAACAACCTCAGAAATTCGGCTGACAACATTCCAATGGAGACAGGTTGTTTTGACCCATTCTTCAGTTAGCAATAATTGTCATGTGTTTATGTATCGTCTCCCATTGATAGCAGACTCTCTGACATCAAAGAAGCTCCTTCATTTCAGGCTCTTTACTCATTTTTATCACATCTATATCTCGCAGTATTTTTTTCTGATAAAGCAACCCACTGTAAATCTTTAAAGAATTCCCATAGTCAGCTTCATTGATCTGATTCCTAAGCTCCCAAGCAAGATCCACATTCAGTGTTACCCCACTGTCTGCCAATTTTCCTTCTGCCTTTTCTGTCAGAAGAGAGCAGATCTCTCTCCCCAAGCTGTAATGTTTTTTTCCAGGCTATTCAATGCAAAGGGATACAGTTCAGGAGGAGAAAACCCAAAACTAACTCGTTGGCACACAAGGCTGCAGAAGCTCTGCTGAAGAGGACTTACACTGCTGCAAAGTTGTGAGAGGACTACAGTTCTGTGACTACTCTGGTTTAAGCACAGGTGTTGGCATTTCCAATGTGCTACTTGTAATCCAATGTCTCTGTTGGACTGCCATAGCAATCAGCAAGAGATGAGTGCCTCAGCCTACCCTTGCAGTTTAAAATAACACAAAAATTTACTAAATTTGCATTTCCCAGCAATCTATTCTTTCTGAATCCATAGTTTTGATCTTGCCTCAATGACCACATAATCTCAGCAAAACCCAGTGCAACGTTTATTCACTGTGAAAGACAGAATAGCCTGCTAAAGACTTATCATCATCCATGCTCAACATCTGTTTGAACTGGATTAAATTACCTTGTGCACCAGGCTCAGGCATGCCAAAATCACAGTTTAGCATACATACAATTAACACCTCTGATTTGGGCAAAAGAGAGTTTCCTCATTCTCACTCCAAGCAGAGATGCTCAGCATTTGTTGATTATTTACCAACACCTTTTATTTATTTATTTTTCCTGCAAGTATTTGGCTTTTTTTTTTTAACGTTCCATATGGCAGGGAAAGCCTCCTTTTCCTAAATTATGTTCATCTCAGCCTCAAACAAACACACTGGGTTCCATTTCTGGCATCACCACATCAAACCCCAAGTTGCTATCATCTTGATGATGCCACAGATTTATGCATGCATTGCCAGTGTGCATGCAATGTAAGAATCAGCCAACCTTGATTCCATGCATACCTTGAACATATTAAAATAGGAAACATGGGAACACACA